>JABUQX010057903.1:0-5000 GCA_015478945.1 Trachelipus rathkii
AAAAGAGAGAGATTGCTTCCTTCTTCCTGCCACCTCTGTTTGTATGAATTCTCTCTCCATCTTCTGTTTCCTGCTAAATTAATCACTCTCACTTTAAAGCCTGGGTTCTGTGCTCAATTTCTGCGTAGTTTTGCGTAGTTGATGAATAACTATGTGTGCATACCCCCCCTTGAATAGGCTCTGCCCCGTGAGTGGTGGTGACAACTGTAATTATATATATATATATAATATATTATATTATAATATATATATAATAATATAATTATATATATATATTATATATATATATAATATTAAGAGAGAGAGAGAGAGAGAGAGAGAGAGAGAGCCACGAGTAGTAAAAAGTACGGAAGTCGCCAACTGATATATATATATATATAATATATATATATATATATTATATATATATATGATATATATAATATATATTGTATAAATATATATATATATATATATTATATATATATATATATATATATATATATATTCCAACCAAGTAATTTTTGTTTTTTGTTTTCCCACTTTAACAAATTTTCGTAACTTTTAGTTTGCATTTCGCCTTCTCTATGAATGGAACCTAACTCAATCTTAGGTATTTTTTCGTGTGATTTCTTTAATTTAAATTTACATATGTGTTCATTCATTATATTACAGTTTTTATATTAGTTCATTTTATTTATTTTTTGTGTTATAAAATTATATTATTTTATTTCAATTGCAGTGCTGATGATGGGTAACGTTATATACCCGAAACGTCCATTATAATAAATGTTGCCAAAATTATGTTTCATTTTTATATATATATATATATATATATATATATATATATATATATATAATATATATATAATATATATATATATATTATATATATAAAATATAAATATAGATAATATATTAATTTATATATATATATATATATATATATATATAATACATATATATATGGAATTATGTCATTGGAAATCAAATAAATAGAAGCATGTAAGCATTGCACGTGTGCATAAAGAGACTCTACAGCCTGTGTAAGGGTGGACATACATACCTCATGTGTACCATTATGTATAGACGTTAAACCTAATTTGAAATTTGTTACTGAGTCAGACCTTGAAATAGAGAAGGAAGCACCCCTAAATGGAGGCGCCAGATTTGAATTTGTAAGGCAAATAGGACTCGAAAGAGGCAGATGCAAGTAAAATTGGAGGGACTTAGGAAGTTACCCTCTGCCAAGAGAGGTTCCTGTTTAAGGATTAGTGCTGGGATTCTAATATATAAACTTGTGTAATTGTTGTCGATTTCTGTCAATTTATGTGCTTATTATAGTCCCAGTGATTGCACTGTCTCATTAAATATTTGTTGGATAATTATTCCATATTTTAATTGTTTAATATAACGACAAAAAGTGACAGATGTTTCATTCCCACACAGTAATTAATAATTAATTAGGGCTCGAGTATCTCAGTACATATCTATTTTTGTATCCCCAGAAAATTGCCATTTGATTGAACATTTTAGAAAATACTTCTACCTTGCTAATAGGAACCTAAAAAATTCAATTAAACCAGTGCACTCAAAAATCCCATAGTGAGAAAAATCTGTGTGCGTGTGTGTGTGTGTGTGTTGTCTGTGTGTGTGTGTGTTGTGTGTGTGTGTGTGTGTGGTGTGTGTGTGGTGTGTGTGTGTGTGTGTGTGTGTGTGTGTGTTGTGTGTGTGTGTGTGTGATAATTAACTGTGATATAAAAAAACCCGAAAAGTTTTGTGACTATAACTCAAAAATGTGAAAAAAAAGTGACGCTTGAATCAAAGATTTCCCAACGAACTTTTAAGGCTTAAGATTGCCCCAAACTGTTAAATAAAGTCTCATTCTTTTGAGCGGGAAAATATGGTTGCCAAAAATAATATACATCGAATAGTGAAAGTCGCTGATGACTTGTTTAGAAATTTCACTCGTAAAGATCGACCCTTCCAACCCCCAAAAGAGGATGCCTATTGTGGGAGTGTAAATCACCTTCAAAGAAACACAGACTTCTACGAGTCTGACTCAACGAACAGACCAAATCTCCCGCATGGTTTAGAAAAGAAAATCGACTCAACGCTCAAATCTCAAGAAAAAATCTTCACTCAGCTGGCTGAGATGATGAAGGCAGTGAAAGAGATGGCGAGCACCATCTGCGAAGTCGCCCAAGAAAGACGTCATCCAGGTGGCGAACGAAATACACGCAGAGGGCGAAGCCAGGCCCGACAATCGAGATATGACCACAGCACCATGAATTGTGCTACAAACGACCTTTGTTTCTATCATGCCAGATTTCTTCACAAAGCGTACAGATGTGAATCTGAGGAATGTCCGCTTTACCCTTTACTCTATCCAAATGGGGGAAGAAATGCCTCCCACACTACAACCCCCTCGCAGCAGGAAAACCAATAGGAAGGCCGTTCTAAATGGCATCAGCGAGTGGTCGTAAAAACTTCGATACAAGTTATAAAAAGTTACCTTCCATCCTTACGGTAGAGTTAATAAATAATGATGAAAGTAAAATTGAAAATAATACAGAAAATAAAAATGAAAATAATACAGAAATTAATATTGAAATGATACTGAAAAAAAAACGAAAATAATACCGAAATTAAAATTGAAAATCATGCTGAAAATAGGAATGAAAGAAGTAAAATTAATAATAATAATAATAATAATAATAATAATAATAATAATAATAATAATAATAATAATAATAATAATAATAATAATAATAATAATAATAATACAAATAAGTTACTTAAAAAGGTTGGTAATAATGACATGCATGCTATATCTAAAGACAGTGTTAATATTTTACAACATAAAAATGCTGACATTGTCTTGTACCGTAATATGAACAATAATAAAAATGTGATTAAAAACAATGAAAGTGTACAGAATAAAGATAAAAAGGTCGGATCACAAAATCCCGGTAAGGTAAACAGTGAAAATTCTGTAGGGCTTGTACACCCACGGCATGCTGGGTACACCTTTTTTAATATGGTTTCATTTAATAATTTTCATATTGCAAATGATATAGTGGAAGGTCAGGAAAATGTTGCAAATTTCTCACCAGACTTAGCATTTAATAATTCTGAAAATGAGGAATGCTTGAGCGTTCAAAATCAAATTTTCAACGAGTCTAAGGCTGGGGAGAGACCTTGCGAGATTTCCGACCCGAAGCTATATAAAGTTTTTGGTAGTATAAATAAAAGAGTTCTTTTGATCGACTTTTGGAGTCAGATCAATATTGCAACAAAAAATGCAATTGCAAAGCGCAAAAAGCCTATAGGTCATATATTAGCCGCAAATAATAGTAATGATTATATATAAATGTAATAACTTAGACATTGATATAAATTTAAATAAAAATATATTGATAAATGTTTATGTACCAAATTGAAAAATTAATATCTTGGGGCTCCATTTTTAAGACGCTATGGATTTGGGTATAGATTCAAACATGAATATTTACTGATCCAGTTGACCTAAGTCAATACTATAAAATTAAATAGAGATTACATTTAGAGATGTGCATGTGGCATGAAATTTTCTGCGAGACCCTTTGTCTACTACTGAAAACCTTCCTCTCAATCCTACTTCTTTACCTATAAATAGTTCAGCTAATCTTTAAAGATGGTAATAATGAAATATAAAGAACTTTTCAACCATATATGAACCGAGATAGTTATATAAAAGAAAACAGTAAACAGATGGGTTGACAATTTTGAATAAATAAAATAAAAACCTGCGGCACCCAGCACCGCACTAATAACAAAGAAGGAAATATAAACTACAGATGAAGATAATGGCTGTCATTACCTTGATAAGAAGTTTACAAGGTTGGCTGACACTATCCTTAATTAAAGCTAAGTATAAAGGTCCAGCAATCTCATGGAGGCGAAGAAGAATACCTCATAAGTTATACTCTCAAACTAGGTCAGAATTTAACAATTTACTTGCAACAAGGGTGATAAAAAGGACAAACTCCCCTGGGCTTTCCAGATATTTGTTCTCGAGAAAAGTAATGACAAAGTCAGGCTGATATCAGACTTTAAGACTAAATAAAGAGGTCTGAAACATGGATAACTTTGGTCGCCGAATTTTGCAGATGGCATCTTCACGTTGAAAGTTGCAAATACTTCTCAAAGGTCGATATAACAACAAGCCTTCTACAACCATCCCCTTTTATCTTTTTTTTTTTTTTACAGTTGTTACCACCACTCACGGGCAGAGCCCTATTCAGGGAGGAGGTGTTGCACGCTACTGAAAGCGAAAAATACTTTACTATCATCTGTAACTTGGGAACCTACACGTATCCTGCCTCCAGAATGGGGTATGTTAACTCCCACTTTATTTTTCAAGATGATGAACGCCTCCTACAGGATATAATATTATCACGAGTGATATGAATGTACATTTAATTCATAACAGAACGAAAGAAGACCACAAAATATATCTTGAAAAGGGTGCTGACAAGTGGCTTCAATATTGTAATCAGCTTAAATCCTGCAAAATGCAAGTAGGTGAAAAATGAGAATAGATTATCTAGGTTATACCATAAGAAAATAGCTAAGGCAAATCATGATAAGGTGAATGAAATAATAAGATTAACAAGCCAAAAACGATTAGAGAACTGAGAAGCTTCCTGCAGAATAGGAATTCTTATCCGAAATACCTGCCCTGTTTATTGGATGTCATTGCAACCGCTAACCGCATTCTACGCAGAAAATCGTACTCTGGTGACGGATACAATGGAATGTCCCTGCAAGAAGGCTTTCCCGAAGACGCAAAACGATTATACAACACGCCTGTTCATGAATTTATCCTAGTGTTCAGGTCCGATCAAAAATCATAATACCATGTGCAACCGCAAGAAGCTGTGGCGAGCGCTATCATGGGCCGACGAAGTAGAAAAATTTCCTTTTCCTTTTTAGTAAGTATTAACTCCCAATAGAGCAAAATAATGACTATCCAAAAC
>JABUQX010057904.1:0-35919 GCA_015478945.1 Trachelipus rathkii
CCCAGCGATAAATATTTACGTCGTTTCACTTTTTAATATCCAAATCATTCCGCCATTGCCACCTTGTTCGTGGGAGTAGCGGAATATACTATTTCAAAAAAATTTGCGCGGTTATTTTGTCTATCACTTGATTTAACACAATCTATCTGTTAAAGAAATTTTGAATTATATATTTATATTTATTTTTTTTGTAACCCCAAAAAAAAAAAAAAAAAAAATTTTTGAATGAATTGTTTAATTGGGAATTATGTGTTTGTGCATGTAACTTATTTCATTTAACTTTATATTTTGATCTTACTAAAGAAATTTTTGGGCATGTTAGCAATTCATTGTATCTAGCGATGTTGAACTCACGGTGGAGGATCATTGTGTTTTGAAATTGTTTACATTAGAAATCTTTCATGAATACTAATCCTATAATATTACTCATATATAGAAAAATGTATAAATTTCATGCAAATCATATGATAGCTTTTATAAATAACGATTTTAAAAACACGATAGAGAATTTTTTGAAACTTTTCCTGCGTATGATTGCCGATTTTGGCTTTATTATTAAATAGAACGATATCGTACTATTGTCGAATATTTTTACTTGTATTTTTATCACGATTTAGATTGTAGTTTTTAACAAAAAGTGGCCAACATGCGTGGGCATTATATAGATATTACGGGGACGTCTTAATCACAATTGTTCACTATATTGTCCATTTTCCAATGTTCGGTATTGTATATTTATTCACTTATCGTTTTCATTATTTTATTTTCCATTTTTATTACAATACTGTAGTATCAAAAAATATTACATTACAAATTATTTTATCTTATTATTTTACTATTTTATTATCTTCAAATCGGATTATGTAATTGATTAATTTGTGATAATATATTTAATACTAGCTTTGATTTTTTGAATTTAAAATGGTTTTTTTTAATTTTATACATTGATAATTTATTAAAAAATAGATTCATCTGCGTTGTTGATTTTTTTTTTTAAAGAATTATTTCACTGTTGATGGGGATAAGGGGTGGGAATCTTGAGGTGTTTTGTGAAGGCTCTCTGTTTCTTCATGTACAGCGTTAGCCTAAATTTTTCGTAGTGTGCGGAAAGATTGTTGTTGCCATATGCTCGTTCTTATTGTTTTCTCTTTTATTTTTCTAATTTTTTAAATTTCAGAACCACAAGCGTTGGACCTAAATTTTTCAGGAGTGGGTCAGGTGGCGAGAGTGGGGTTGCCACGGCCAACATTGTTCTTATTAATTTTTTGTTTTTAATTTGTTGTTTCTGTTTTTTCGTACAACAGTGTCGCCCCAGATAGGCAGTCAAAAGCGATGAATTTTAGATAATAGTGACCACAGATGAGATTTGTGTTGGACAGTTTCGTACACCGATTGTGGGAGTTTCCTTTCCTTTCCCTCTTTTTTTGACTTCTTTGTTGAGCACTAAGAGTCAGGTTCTTGGTAGAGTCACCATTTTCTTGGGCTTGTTGTTGTGAGCGGATTTTGCTCGGTTTTGACACTTGACTAGCGTTTGACTTTACTAAATCGAGCTTGTGTTTGAAAATGATGTCGCCTTTTTCGACATTTTAGATAATAACGTTTTCTCCTTATTTTTAAAATGAAATGAGATAATAAGAAAGCTGTTTCTTCACGTTAAACTTCCAAGCTCAAATTTTTAAAGTTACTGTTATTAATATCTTTCTATTAGCACAGAATAGCGAGAAAAAAAAAAAGTAACGGATTTTTTTCCGAATTTAAAATTTGAAATCTTTCACCACATCCACTATTGATCTGAAAATTTTAAGTTATTTTTTTTAAAGGGTTGTTTTAGGATCACTTTAGGGGTCGGGCAGCCCCCCCCCTAATTTCACTCTGGGTTACCGACTTTGTCATATAGGCCAAAATCTGTCAACTTTGGCATATCCAAATGATTTAATGACCTTGCCAGTCATTAATCAGGGGTTATTGAGAATAATTTCTCCCCCGTTTTTATAAGTAAGTTGCTTTATGGACAAATAGTGCTACGGACAAGATGACATATGGTGAATTGATCGAATTAAGACAGGACTATTCTATGCACAAAATTCGTTATAGAATTTATGGTGTAACCACCAGATAAAACTAACGAAAATAAGAATGGCTTGAATCCCTAATCCTAAAATGACCTTAACAGGAAGTGTAGTCGGATTTTGATACCTCCACATCTGTAAGCGGTATCCCAAGGAACTTGATATCTCGAGTTTTGTTAGGTAAGGAGGCTGCAATTAGTATGTCCTCTGTGGGCACTTGCCAAGCTTTCGGCTCCTTGTTTTGGCTCTTCTTCTTTGGAGAAAGAAAGGAAAGAATGGCGGAAAGATTTGATTTTAAATAATAGAATACGATTTATACAAGTATGGAGGCTTCACCAGGGATTTTAAGGTGGATGCATCGAGACCGGCCAATAGCCTCTTACAAGTGCATACCCTTCTAATGACAAGGAACTATTGGTTCTTTCAGCAAGGATTCCCTATCCGTTCACGTAATTCGGCCTTTATATAATATATATATATATATAGATATTATATAAATATTATATATATATATAATAATAGTATATTATATTCGTAGATGAACTATTGTAAGTTTGTTAGTCTTTAGTTTAAAATCTTATATCCAGAAATTCTGTCCGTAAATTTTCAAAATTCCGGCCAGAAACCGGAAGTTTTACTAATGTAGTTACTTGATAATTAAAAAATGCTGGAAGGGATTTATTTTACATTAACCCACAGCCCATCTTTTAAACAAAAATAATGACTAGCCTTGTGTATATTCTTCTATATTATGTGATATCATATTGATGAATAATAAAGTTATACTCAAACAGCCGTAATTGATATTAGCAAATGAAATCATTAAATTAAAATTTAAAAAAAAAGTATTATAGCTATTAGATTAAATTGACATGTTCGATATATATATATAATATTATATAATATTATATATAATATATACTATATATATTATATAATATAATATATATTAATATAATTGACAATGAATACATAGTCCAATTTTTCAAAAACGGCTCGTAAGCCAGTGATAGTTAAAGAAATAAAATGACTAGTTGAAATTTAGCATTCCAGTATATCTGTAGTAAATTATTATCTGATCAGCCTTAGGATAACTCTGCGAAATTACATGATCTCAAGTTATACAAGAGTGTTGAATTGATAACATCGATCTCTCTGGAAAAAAAAAAATATTTTCTACTAGAATAAGATATTTGGTAGAAGATGGGCCAAACAAGAATTATTTATTAATGGGGTAATTAGTGAAAGTTGTGATTCGGGTGAAATGGCTGGGTCACTCAATTCGCAATAAATTTACTTATTACTGGGAAAATTCCTTAATTTGGGTCCCATTTTTTTGGGAAACCGTTAGAGGTTTTTTGAAAATTTTTTTTTTTTTTTTTTTTTTTTTTTTGGGGGAAGAATTAAACTTTCAAGACTCACTTGTTTCACGGCTCCGATCTTCCTATTTTGGGGTTTTCAGTGTTCTAGAAAATACATCCTTCTTCCTTATTACTATCCAAATGCCTTATAATGCTAAAAATAGTGTGTTTAATGTTATGAAGAGTGAAAGGAAGAACAACAAAAGTGCGTTTGATAATTTCTATTTAAATTGTTTATATTTTATATATAACCTATTTTTATTTTTTTTTTTGTGACGCATTCCACATAATTTTTTTTTTTTGTTATGGTAACATTATTATTATAATAAAAAAATCTTTTACGGGTGATGGCATGTAGGCATTTTTTAAAACAATTTGTGAGGTTATTATTTGGACGGTTGTTGAGAATTTTAATTATATGTTGAATAAGTATCTTTTTGTTCTATCAAAATATGTTATTGAATATATAATAATAATATCATATATACTATTATATATATAATTATATATAATATATATATATATATTATATATATATTATATATATATATATACTAGTATATATAATTATAATAACGGTATATATATATATTGATAATATATATATAATAAATATATATATATATATATAATAATATATAATATATAATATATATATAATATATAATATATCTCTTCTTCATCTAACTTATCTTCCTCCCCAAGACTGGGTAAGGTGAGTAACATGCATAAAAAAAGAAAGCAGTAGAAGAATATTGACAAAAGTCGAAAATAAAAAGCCCAGCCTTACGCCTCCTGCGTGTACCATCAATCTAGAGAACTTGTTTTGCCAGTCAGAAAAGCCCCCTAAGCTCATCGGACTGGACCCGGACCCTCACTATGGGTAATCGTCGTGAAAGGATTCATCCCTATGGCCCAGGTGAGCACCACAATCATACCCCCCTCGGCAAAACCCATCCTCCTTCCTCATTATGCCCTTTGATTTTCTCGCCTGTGCCAAACTCACATTTCTCTCCTTCAGACATCCGTAGGATTCAAATCCACTGCTTCGTTCCCACCCGCAGTCGGCGGTCCAACACCCCTCACTAGTATACATCCGCTCACCAAGCCGGACTTATTCATTCCCATCCTTCCACATGACCAACCCATCTCAACATACTCCATTATTCTCTCATTACCCCTCTTCACACCAACCAATCTCCTAATACGATTCTCATGCTCATTTATCATTCTCTCACCTAAACACCCCCCTAAGATTTAGTCCATCTGAACACAGTGAACTTTAAGATCGCGGACTCTATTCCAGACCATTACGAACTCTACTACCACACACTCGGTGATTACTTCTGACACGTCTCTTTTTTGACAGGCCGTTCCCCGGCATCTCTCATCTTCCTTGCAAAATCACTAATCCACTACCAACCATGCCCAAAGGGACTCTTTCATTGAGATTGCTCGTCATCAATCAAATCACCAAATATCCTCACGTCTACATCAGATCCTTATTCACATTCTTTCTCGTGTTTCAAGCCTGAACCATCCTCCTTCCATAGCGCTCCCTACGTCCGAATGTACAATTGTTCTCAGTCCCCTCCTTGACCAAACAATTCACCAAGGATTACAATTCTGTATATCGCACGACTTTTCCTTCCGGCCCAACCCAGCACCTTCCTCGCTACATTCTAACACTAAGACCCTCTTTTTTTCTACCCATAACCTTAGACCCTCTTTCGGCCGTGAATCATGCGTTCCTCTTTCTAATCACTACCTCATAACCTAGACCGACTTTACCCATCTATCTACCATGCCCATCCTCCGCCGTAGGCAAATATTCTATGAACTCCACAATTATTCAAATATACTTTCATTCAAACTTATAGATTAGTGCCGAATGCTGCCTAGTCCCCCATCTAACTAACTTCCACAACTGAGGAGGCTGTCCCATGTTCACAAAGCCGCCTACCAACCTTAGATCACATCCTTCGACCTTCCCCATTTTCCCCATTACCTTTTTAATTTTCAATTTGTTCATTACTTTCAAAAACCTTCCTCTGCCACTCCCCCCTCTAATTATACTGAGGATGACTCTTCAACTTCTCCCGCGTTCCGGACTAATACTCATACGTCAGCAAATCTACTCTTATACTACTACCATCTCATTTAACTTTCTTCTCTTTGAGTAATCATTATCGCAATTTCTTATAGTTATACTTTATTTTAAAAAGTCATTTCGACTCGTTAAACCACATTCTTGTACATTATCACCTAAGGGTACATCTTCCATTCCTAACCCACTCAAACAACATACCTTCTTCTCCATGACTATTAGTGTACGTATGTTGAACTGTCATATGATTTACACCTTATCTCACTCATTCTCGTTGATTATATATATATATAATATATATCTATTTATTATAGCTATATATATTCATACACGTAATTCATATTGTCACATACAGACTACTTCTTTACTCTCTATTGATAACCGATTCTAGGTATTCTATATATATAATCATATATTATATTGTGAACATCATCACGTCTATGTGTTCATTTTTCAACATTACTTAGTGTGTATGTATGGTGACAGTTTTTTATTTTCTATCATTTTCTCTTATAGGCTTAAAAGGAACAATAGTAGTTACATCATAAGAACATTTCTTAGGTTCATCTTAGCCGAGAGCCCACTGGGAACTCCTTCATCTACACGATGGGATGGAAGATGTCTTACACTGGTTGGATTTCGACATCTGGTTTGGATATTGAGTGTACTCGGACTTGTACTGTTGCGGACGGTTTTCTCTGAAACATCCTTCCCTCTCCACCTCGCCATTCCAAAAGTTTGATTGTATTGTGTTTAAAGCCTCTCATTCGTGTGAATCTTCTTTGCAGCCCCGAAGCCGAAGACTCAGCGTGGAGTGACCAGCATAATTTCCTCACATGTTCTGCCCGACCGTCGACATTTACCCGAGCGCCCCGACACATGTCGACTCCCATGATGAGATCAGGCTTGGAACGGGGGACCCGTTAATGGACCGCCCGCCGCTGACAGTCCCCAATGACCAAATCAATAAGCGACTCCGGCAATACTTCTGCCAGTCGTTCCTACCCTCCCGAATAAGGCGGTCTGTCCACTTAATTTCGTCTGGAGTGGAGAAACTCTATTCACAACTAGTTCTCGTTCATTCAACCTCAAATGTTACCGTGTCACCAACATAATATATACATAACTTATAGTATGATACGTTATTAACTTTTTACGTATATAACGTAATTATATATTGACTACAACCAGAAGTCACGGAGTGACTTGCACTGAATATCACGTTCTAACACGTCCTAAGCAATAAGCACAAGGTGAATTACCTGAACACGGACGGATATTCCTTAATTCGTACTACTACGAATCTCAAAATGCTAGCATATATTCGTATAGTTCTATATTCTATATTCGTTTTTTTCACTATTCTTTACTTTTAATAAAGGAAATCACATTTTTTATTCATAGTTCCCAGTAGTTTGATAACCACTACACCGGCTGAAAAACAGATATCATAGTGGAGGGACTCGACAATTTGTGCACGAGATGCCCATTTCTTAACCCTTTGACATTAATTAGGACTCAGCCACTGAAACTGGAGTCTCGTCTTCATACTCGCGTCACTGTCTATACTGCGACAATAGTTCTGTTCTGCGTTTCCGGCCACTCGCTTCTATGCCACTCTCCAGTCAACCTGCTTTCCTGAGGCATTGATTAGAGTCGACCTCACATGACGCGGCACGCAGATTGATTGCTACTTTTGACCGTTAGTGTAGGAAGCGCGACATTGTGAGTAAGGACACCGGTTGTGACCTTATATTCGTAATTAAAGTTTACCGGATGAGTCTATTATTTATTTTAGATTTTTTACCATATAAATTTCTATCAACGTTAAGATTGAATTGGTACATTTTTTCGTGCTTGTCGTGCACTCTATTTAGCTGTGAATATTAAACTAAAAGCATCATGTACGATGCGCTGTTCCATTATTGCAATCCCTACTACAATGTCAGAACGTTAAGTCTTTATTGCAATATAATCTACTATCAAGTGCTTTTTAACGCAACGCCTACATGCCATCTCACGCCGGACTGCCATTAAGTAAAGGGTGTCGGCGCAGAACCGTTATCCTTCTTAGAAGACCGTATTTCAAACTGTATTGGATCCAACACGCGGACGATGAATAATTCGAATTTAAATCGATCAAAGGTGTCAGTGTTACATGCGCTGCTGTAACCCACTTTTAAGAGCTCAATGTAATATCTCTGATTGGAGAAATACAAAAGAACAATCCTAGTAGATTTAATTGCATCTTGCCGTAGGATGTAGTATCATTGATATCACTTTGATACCAAGGACCCCACTTTCGATTGAGCCCATAATGTCTTCCATAAACTAGAGGCACCGGCTCTTTCAAACCTTCCGTAGTCTCTTTAGAGTTCTTCAACCAGGTGCCATGTCTCCTTTATATAAGGCAGGCTGTACAGACTTTGCCTGTGTTTAGCGAACTCAATACCTTCCTAAAAAAATTTGTCTCGCTACGCTTCTCTCCATAGGGGCATTGCGCATCCAAGTTCGTATCGCCTCTGCTTGCGTTCTCAAACGATTAACAGATAATTCTTCAATATCCCGGTTTCTTCGTCGTCCGAAAGAACAGGAAAGCTTCAACTTCGGATACTATTTAGCATGGGAAGCATTAATGGGTGCTCTGAGCATCTGTGATGCTAGTTACGTGCGGTTCATGACGCTGTTTTTTCTTCGAGCATCAAGCTTCATCTGAAGCATTCTTCCTCTGCTTCTAACTTAACTCTCTGCGCTTCAGGTTCGATCTTAGCTTTCTCCCCCTTTATCTTCAAGCTTTCAACTCTTCTCCTTCTAGGCTGCTGCAAACCTTCTTCTCTCCAAAGCAGCGGCGACCTTCTGTTGTTCGATCTGCGGCTTCTGAAGCCAATTCTGTCTCTTCAATGCAGCAGCCAATTCCTTCCCTGAATAGAACCCCATAGATTTGCAACATTTCTACAAAACTCCTGTGGAAGCATTGGTACGCCATAGAGTTATAATTGTTTTTATTCAAAAACAGATTACAAAACTGATATTGTCCGCAACAGGCACTTCCCAACGCACGAATCCACCAATCCCGTTTCTACCAAAATTTTAACAAATGCATCCGATTGATACGCAGAAAACAACTTCTAAACCCGCGCCAAAAACTAATGTATAATAGATAATATATATAATATAAATATACTATATATAATAATTATATATATTTATATAATATATATATAATATATATAATATAGATATAATATTAAATATACTATATATAATATATATATATATATATTATAGTACTAGTTTTTACAACAATCAGCAAAAAAAATTCCAAACTCTTACGGGAACTCTTGGTTAAGATGAAAAAAAGAATCCAGACAAAGGATAAATTTGAATTCAGGGAATAAACCACCATTCCCCCTCCGCCTTATTTGAAACTATTAATGCCTATCGTAAAACTTTATATTTAATAACGATATTAATATAAAAATTGAAAATGATATTTTTTTTCTTTTTTTTAATGTTAATAATAAATATGTGAATATAAATTATAAAAAAATTTACCCAAAATTGTTTCTCTGAGTGTCTATACTTCTACATATATTACCATAAATAACCCGTTATACTATTTGTTAGAATTAATACAGATTTTAGGGATAACCTTTCAATACCAAAGAATTATTCATTAATCGAGGCTTCGAACGTCTATAGAAAAATAAAAATAAAATCAAAGATGAATCTCGATGTGTTCATAAATATAAAATAATAAAACAAGATACTATACGATATATTTAGTATTATTAATATCACCAACAGGACCTGGGCGTTCTAAATTAGACATACACCCGATACACTTAGTTTCTGTAGCACATACTGCCTTTTAATCATAACCACTGTTACTACCTTGGTTAAATATTCATAAAATAGCACAAATTAACTTATTACTACAAACGTTTTACTGATAAGAAGTTATGACTGAAGTTATAATATAAGATCCCAGACAGGAATACCCATTTAAATGTATTAAGCTGAAGACCATAATCCTAAATTTATTAAAATGTCAAAGACGGACAAAGCATTCCCAAAATTTGAAATGTAGTGCCCCGATTGTTTAAAAAGAAGAGTATTAAAATTATAGTCATAAAAACTTACTCTTCCAAACTGGATGAACAAATCCCTTTGGGCCAGGCCCCCTGACAATCCAACCGAACAACAACCGCTAATTAGATTCTCAAACCTAATATTGTAACAGTATCCAAGGCCTGGCACTCCGTCCTATCGGCCTGTGCAATATTAGAATGCAATATTAAAATATTAAACTCCAAAAACTCCACCAACACTTTATCCTCCCTGAGACCCTTCAAGGAACAAACGTTGACGAGTTCTTATACCTAATGTGAAACACCAAGTAGTCAATACCTTTTCTTACTGTCAGGGTCACCAATTATATTGTAGCATTAGGAGGGTCCTTCTGTGACTTACAGTGCCACTATATAAGTTAATTGTAATATTTAAATAAAATGAAAAGCTTTAAAATAACGTTTTTGGGAGAATATGCAAAGTTACAACCAGGAATAATTTAAATATTTTAATTCAAACTAACAAATAAAGAAAATGTATGCGTTCTTACAACTAGTTTTTATAAGGTCCATGGACTATGTAAGCCCCCCCCCCCGCCCTTGTATGTCCTTAGGATATCCGTATAACGCCACACCGCAGCATATAGAATCCTTCAGTACCGTGATATCAAGTCCTCATTTACTAACTATATATATATTAATAATATATATTATTATATGAATATATATAACTATATATATAATACATACTATATACTTATATAAATACTTAATAATATATTATATATATTATATAAATATATATATAATACTGTCAAAATATTACAGTTTTCTACTTCCATCTGTGCCTTCGCAACTTGTTAATTCCCCTTTTATTTAGTCATTCCTGCTCTCTTCTTAACCCTTAAATAGCCTGGGCCATCAATTATTCCCCTAGAATGCCCATCAATTAGACCCACAAAAGCATAACCTATACATATTAATCAGAATTAATCATAAGATTGACTTACTAATTATAAAAACTTAACGGATATCTATCTGAATCATTCTATTCTAACATAAAACATATAATATATTAAATAATTAAATAGGCTTCAAAAGAAAAAAAAACTACAATAAACACCATGATATTAGATAAGTCCAACGTTACATATATTAAAACATTTGATAGATTATTATATCTAACGCCTACTAAATAGTATATATACTTATTATCATATATATAGACAAAATCAAATCCCAATATTGAACAAAGACTACCACAATAAAAATATCACTAAAATAATTATACTTATTTAACGGTGGACAAGTAGTGGGACGCTGCACAGTCTCAATAAACAAACCTTCACAGTGCCCGTATTAAAAACAACTAAAAGGACAAACTGAAACATATAGGACTAAGAAAAGCGTTAATACAATTTATTAACTTTAATTGTAAAACACGGCGACCACAAAGCTGCCCAACAAACCCATCAATCAATTTACCCCACTTGCAGGAAAGGCAACACCACCAAACAGTGCCAAAATTTCGCTTAACCAGAACACAGAAGCAAGCAAAGAGGGACCAAAACACAGCTAAAGACAACCAAAAAGATGGGCGTTGTAAAACCACAACCATAATACAACGATGCAGGAACGAACATAAAGAAATACAAATTTAAACCCGACCTACTACCACAAAAAAAACCAGCCAACTCAGGACCACATGTGACAACAAAAAGGACCCTAGACAAATACAACCCCCGTCCAACCCATGAGCATCCCACCCCGGTTCAAAACTGCGTCAGCAAGATACATGCCCCGCATAACAGATGCCAACCCTGTCCAATCCTACCCGCTACATCATACCCTCTAAAGCCCTCATCCTTTCTCTCTCTCTTCTGTTCGCCTGCCCATTTCCCGCTACAGTATTTCTCCATCTCTTCGTTGGCTTCCTCTCTGGCTGAGTCATGTTGGGTCGGAGGCTGCTCTGTGGCGCCAACTCTCGAAAACTTGTCAACCCATCCTTGCCGGTGGTCTCATCTCTGTAGAAGAGTCCGCCACCTGATATAGCTGCCATTGCGTCTTGGTCATACAAATCTCACCATGGGTTCTTAGTGTCCGAAGGGGTAATCCCCCGTCCTGCCATCCTGCTCCTCCACCCACATGACTGCCAAGCCAGAGAGGGAACCCCAACCAAAGAGATGAGAAAACTAAATGTAGCGAGAAGCCAGCCAGCAGCGAGCATAGAAGTAGCCATAATATAATAACAAATAATATCAATGATGGCAATAAGAATTTAATCAGCGAATAATGACAAATTAAAAAATAATAAACATCTTCATCTTCTTTTCTCTTTTCCTTCTTCTTCTTCTTCTTCTATTGTTGTGTTGTTGTTGTTGTGTGTTGTGTTGTGTGTTGTTATGTGTGTGTGTTCGTGCATGTGTAGTTACGAATGTAGGTAGCTAGGTATTAGAGTTATGTGTGATAGTGTCGTGAGTATCAAAATCTGCAAAAATATCTAATTTTAATAATATTCCTAGTTCCTCTCCCTTCTATTAAGATTATGCCTTTGCTCCTACCCCTGATGATCCATCTACCTAGTAGTATTTTGTATAGTAGATGATTACACCTCGTATTAGATTATACTTACGAGCTGGCCCCCTCAACCTACGTATATCAACAATATTCCTCTATTCCAATTTTAACTTCCCTCATTGTTGAGCTACGCCTATCACGTCCATACCTATTCGATAAAAAGATAGCCGCCTGATCATATCTATATCATATCGCCAACCTACCTATATTCTATCTAAGATCTGAAACTACTTCTCAACCTCTCACACTCTAAGACATCTTAATCCTAATTCTGTCTTCCTAGTCCGTAAGCATACGTTTCGGGCGATCCGTACCTACTACTATGTGATCACCAGTAATATTTAGGCCCTAATATAGACACATTGCCATACTAATGCTTATTCTCCTACCTCATGTTCAAAGCGTGACGATTGCCCGACTTAAAGTCGGCGCGTCAACTCTTCCAAAGCAGAGTTTGAGCAAGTCAAAGATAAATTGAGGAAATTAATTTAAAGAAACTGATGGTGCTCATCATGCTTTAATCATACTGTCCAAAGCATCCCAACGCTATGGCGATTAGTTCTAGCCCTTCACATCTATGCTCTGTCCATTATTAATTCGATTCGAGCACTATATGTTAGCTCTATAAGCTGTCTTGCTCCGCAAGAGCGCTCCAACTCGTGCCTAATGGAGTGGCTGGAACAGTGACATCCTCGAAGATATTGCATATAGGATCTACACATTCCGTGTCGCTCTATATATATACTACTACTTAATATTATATCTTACTTTATTCACATAAGTATATATTCATCACTTATGCACACTATACTTTATCCACTCAGATGCCTAGAGTGACTCGTATATCACCATATATTCAATCTCATTATACTCATTTTTCAATTCGTTTACCCTCTTATTTAACTATCTAGAATTTGAGTACCTCTTTTACTCATGTAATCATTACCATAATTCATGCTTCGCTATTATCTGTATACTAGAATTATATGTCATATATTGGGTACGATATACACTATCATCGCGTAGATGTAAGCCAGATCTTCTTTATAAAGAGACTTTCGACACTGTGTCTACGGTACAATCTGCATCGTCACTCTCACACATATCTAATACTTTACTATACCTCTATATTTCTGACTCGATCTCTATTCGCTCTACCGAAGGACACAATATAAATAACATCCTAACTCAATATAATACAATAAATTATAATAAAATAAATGTCTTATTAGTTTATTTATCTTACTAAAAAATAAAACCTGAGCTATACATTGATAAGATATATACAGAACTATATAGTATAAATATATATCAATAGGCCTGAGCTATACACCCAAAATAACTAAGTAATAGTATCTGTATTATAAATGTCAGTAGATATTTATATATTATTTCCTTACTCTATCTATAGCTCCTAAGCCATACTACTAACAAGGGTCTCAATCCGCCCATTGTAGGCTATATATATCTATGAATAACTATTCTACATCAGCTAGGTTACGGGCCTTCTATATTGTTTCACCTGACTTAATAGATCAGTATAGGTATCCGATCAAAGCCAAACCCGGCTAACAAACTCTTCTAATATTATATATATATAGTAAACTGTCAATTTTCACTCCTCTACTCTTTTTCGTCACTCCATGTCAGAGCTTTATTTCATTCAATTTGCTAGAGTAAAATAGCCGACGAGTTTCGAGTCTTGAAGAAACATCCAGAGAGACCGTTCTACCCCTCCGTTGTCTTTTAGCCACACGACCGTAGTCCATACCTCCAACGATAAACACGATCGCCTTAAGCAAGAGTCGCACGTTGCGTCTGCTGCTCGACACAGATTTCCTGATGTATCACCGGTCCAGCTAAGTACGTATGCAGCAGTGCTTTTTCATGCATGGCCTATCACTTCCACATCATGTTCTAGTATGTACTATCTCTTTCCATATCACATGATTAGGTACCTCTGCTTGAATTATCTATCCCACTCCATACTTTAATAAGCTATACTGCGTTACTTGTAGCTCACTCTGACTGATAATTTACGCTAGTTGTACGAAATTTATAGTATACGAGTGCAACCCCCCTACCTGAAATTGAGTCTCTTAAATCCGCCAGTGAGTAGTGCGACAACCCTTGATATAATAAAAGTAAAAAAATAAACAAAATATATTATAGTTAATATATATAATATAATAATTTATTCCATTATATCTTAATGGCCTATAATCTTTTCACAAATCTATAATTTAATATATGTGTCATGCAGGATCTAGTAATACAGATCTAAACAGTCTCATATTTTATATTAGTAATTATCTTTTTTTTCCTGCATGACACTGCCTATCAGATATGGAAACTAATGAGCAACTAAAAAGTCATTGTGTAAATATCTTTACAATGTCGCTATCTTAACCAACATACTAATTTCATATATAATTGAAATTTGATACGTATACTACAGATGAAATTAATTAAAGACTACTCTCTCTATTTATATATATATAATAATATTATATATACTTAATAATATATATATTAGATATATATAATTATATATAGTATTATTACTTTTCCTATATATCACTATCTTAAATACTTATATATATATAGAATACTATATAACTCTTATATATATATATAATGTTATTATATAACATTTATCATTATTAGATAATAATAGAAATAAGATTCATTAGAATTTATATAGATAGATATTATAAATAATATGATAGTAATATATTATATTTATATATATGAATATCAGGAAATATAAAAATATATATAATCATAATTAAGATCTAATAGGAAATTTTGAATAGCAATTATATCATATAATATTAATACTTTCTATCATATATTATCATACATATCTAATATCTCAATTCTCTATACCCTATATTTACGTCTCCATTATATTAATCACTCATACTACTATTATCAAAATCTAGTCATTACTACTTAATAATAGTATCTATCATTTATCACTTCATTACTTATACCATCTACCTTCATATCTGCTCTCTATATATACTTGGGAATCTATTTTATTTATTTCTCGAATCATTTCTTGAAGAACTGATTTTGAGTCAAATTTCTCCTGCATAATAATGATGGCTTGCGATAAAGGCACGACTAGGTGTTCAAAATGTTGAAGTAACTGTAAAATGTAATCATAAATTAGTTAACGAAAATTTAACATCAAATTATATAAGTATTACCGAAAAATACAAACATGCATAGCACGTGACTACTACTACTACTACTACTACTACTACTACTACAATAAATGATGAACTAATATTAACTTTCCTATTGTTTAATAAGAGGTAAATAAAATCTACAAAAAAAAATATTTTTCAAGTTTTATCAAACTGACAAAAGGATTATCATTATTTATACATCAAACATTAATACTTTGGAAAATATGTTGCTAATATAGATTTTTTGTTAACAAATATAATAAGCATTTATCTGAAATATTACGAATGTAAAACAGTATATCAAATGGTTTTATATAACATCAATATATCCTTGGGGCGATTTACAGGAATAGGGAAGCTCTTTCGGAAGGAAGCGCGAAGGGTTAAGCATGGAATAAGGGGAACCTGCTTAGAATACTGAATAGGGATGGTGTTTTTTGAGTCAACTGATGAAGTGGATGTGTAGGGGAGTAATGGAAAGAACACTTCGCAAATCTGTTATTAATTAAAATTTAATAGTAATCGAGAGGTGATGGTGAAGTGTCATGCGGGTTGATGTTGCAAGAGGATTAAGGTATTTTAGGGATGAGGTCATTAGCAAAGGAGGGGTAATGGGTAGGTGAGATATGTTGATAGAAGATTTGTAAAATCTTGAGCAGGTATTGATGAAATTACTAGTGGTGAAATGATCAAGAAACGGAGGCGAGATGGTGATTGAATTGAATTTGGAAGTTGTGTAATAAAAGCGAGTTTATGGAGGGTGATATGTTTCCGAGGGATTGGAAGTGATGGTCAGTAATAAGTACCTTCATATTTCAAGAAGTAAGGGAGATAGGGGGAACTGTAAGGATTAATAGGGGAAATGTAGTTTATTAAGTGTTTGTAGGGAAGCATTTATTGCTGGATTTTAGTCGTTAAGAAGTGCGTCGTAGTGACTGAAGGATGATTGGTGAATGAAAAAAAGGTGGTTTTAAAGAGTTAGTAGAGGAGTGTGGATTCAAATATTTTTACTCATATTGAAACAAATGATTGGAAATGAGAGAAGAAGAACAAATTGTTTTTAGGTTTTATGGATTTGCACCAGGCGTATGATAAGGATTTAATAAGGGAAGCTCTATGGCAGGCTGCGAGGTAATATTCTATCATCATCATAAGTATATATTATTTGTGTATGTAGGTATTATGGAAAGGCTTTCTGTAATTGAAATCAAAATGTTAACATTATTGTTATCTTTTGTTTTTTTAGCAGTTTAGTTTTACTTGACTCTGGACGTACCTAAATTTTTTCTTCAGAAACAGAGCTAAAATATCTATTAGTACAAGGAGTGGGGTGTTTAAACTAACAAGAAATTCAAGCTTAACGCAAAATGTATCCCCGTGCAGTCACTTGAGTAGGCACGACGGCGGGCTTTAAGTAAGGGAGTTAAATTGAGTGAAACACAAAGAATGGGAAGAGAATTCACAGAAAGAGGTGGCAAGGTAAATGAGGAGGCATGCAGTGAACTTAGTTGGCAGTTTGCTAATATCAACACAAAACTCATGTGCCCGACACACACCCCTTGGCTACGAGGGCGTCTTAAAGGTGGTGGCGCGAGTGGAAGATTCCCTCGAGTGATGACGAAGTAGTGAAAGTGTGGTAAGAGATAAGGCGTGTCCAAAAGTGATTGGTTTATTAATAGCGGAGTAGGCAGGGATGTGTTTCGTCTCCTTGGATATTCAAATTTGTATTGGATGGGGTTATGAAAGAATTAGAGATAGGGGGTGGCAGGAAATGGTGTGTTAGAACGAGGAAGAATGGAGGTGAGTGGAGGTGCCCTAACCTATGTATAATGCGCGATGATCTTGGGTTACTTGTGTGGTGAATCTTGAAGAGAGTGATGTAGAGTGATGTAGAGGAGATTTGGAAGGGTGGTGTAAAAGGAAGGTTTGAAAGTAAACGTATGATAAGAGTAAGGTTTATAGGGTTGTGCGCGCAGTGAGGACAGTCCTCGTGTGAAGTTAATGTTAGATGGTGAGCAGCTGGTAAACAAGTGTCTTGATAGATTTTAAAATGATTTAGGAGATATTATGTGATAAAAGTGCGAACGGAGTGATGCAGAGTGGTAGAAAGATGTTGAAATGGCAGGAAACTGTGGCTGGTGCAACCATTAAATCGTTGGTGATGTTAAGGGACTAAGTCTTATAGTGTGTTGATGCGCTAGGGTCTTACATGAGGGTAAAGTTTTACCTGTGTTAAATGTATTAAGTTCAAGTAGTGAGAGACTTATTGGATCTGGTATGAAGAGGTATGTAGCTTAAAAGTTCAATGTGTTTCTAGAATTGTGTAGCCATTCTAAGAGGAGACCAGTATGTTAAAGAGTATAGATTGAAGAAGAAGATTAAAATAAAAATGAAATGAAGAATGAAACGTATTAGAGCGTTATGTGGTGTGAAGAAAAGTGGTAAATGAGAATAAATGAAAATATGGATAGTATAGGTATTGGTATCATTAGTGGGAAGGATGAATGATTATGATTACCGGTATTGGTTTATAGTACTGTGATGAATAGTGGTGAGTTGTGTTGGGCAATCGACCGAGTATAGTACTGGGAGATACCGAAGAAAATAGATGGAATTGAGTTCAGAGTAAAGGAATGTCTGAAGGAGAGAAATGTATAAGTTTGGTCATTGACGATCGAGAAGAAAAGGGTGGTCGTAATAAGGAAGTGAAAATGGCGGGTTTTGTGGGAGGTTATGGCTGTGGCCCACCTGGGGCCAGGGGATGAACCCTACACCAGACGATAAGGCTGATTAACGTGAGGTTCCCGCGTGCGCGTCCCGTGGAAGCTTTAGGGTGATTCCTGACTGGCGACAGAGTTCTCAACTAATAGTGATAGAGGAAGCGGTAAGACGGTTTTCCTTTTGACTTATGTACATATTCTAACTACTGAGATCTTTATCTGTTTCGGTGCATGTTATCGTACGCCTTACCAGCGTCCCATCCCTTGGCGAAAAAAGGTAAGGTGAAGTGATGAGTGAATGATGATAATAAGCACTAAAATAGGGAAAAATGTTTTAAATAATAGATATGTAACTCGTCTAATTCAATCTACTCTGAAAGAAAAAAAAACATATGAGATGTTAGTGAAATTGAACCGAAATAAAGATGAGATAAAATTATTAACTTTCAAGAAATTATAATCTTATGAAGAAATGAAGTGTCAATTTTGCATAAATTTTATATTTATTTTTTTTTTTAAAAACAGTGAATGCAAAGTGCGAAACATACAAATTCTATATAATAAAAATTACTCATTTTAGGCCTCAACAATATATCCTCATTGATTAAAATTTTAACCATATATATTAATTTCAAAACTTAGATTGAGAGAATTAGGCGATCCTTTACGAGCTTTGGATATAGTGTTAATTTATTTACCAAATAGCCTACATGAATAAATTGTTTTTTCCTATTCAGTACTGCCTTGTTGCTTTTTTGATTTCTGGGTAGGGAACGCGCCTATCAGCGCTTTTTCTTTCACTTCCCGCATGTATGGATAGCATGATCTGCATTGATCAACTTTCCCAAAACCCAATTGCTAATGATGCGAGTTTTTATAAATCGTGTTTTTAATTTTAATTTTATTATGAAAGTATTAATAATGATAAATAGTTGGTTGATAATTAGTGTTGTTATTGATATGTGCTAGTTTAGCAATGTTCAATAGTCTCAGAAGTTAATGTTGATGCCTAGTAATAACACTAAAAGTTATTATGGACAGTGTTTCATCATCATCACAATCTCATCATCACCCCCTGCGTGCGCGCGAGAGACTGGGGGTAAGCCTGCGACAGCCTGTACTGGGAAACAGAAAGTAAGTAGAAGAATATGACGCAAGTCGAAAAGAAAGCCAAGCCTTACCGCATCCTTTATACCTTTTAGTGAGACTCGTCGCAGTCAGAAAATCCGCCCTAGAGCTTCACGGGACCGCGACGGCACCCTCACTATGACATCTCGTCAATGTGGGGTTCATCCCTTGGCCCAGATGGGCCACAACCATACCTCTCACAAAACCCTGCCATTCACTCCTATTATGCACCTTTCTTCTCGCTTCTGCCAAACTCGCATTTCTATCATCCAGGCATTCCTCTACTGACTTAATCCACTTTTCCTTCGGTTTCCCAGCCAGTCGATTCCCAGCACACTCACCACTATACATCCACTTAACCAACCGACTATCATCCATCCATTCCACATGACCAAATCATCTCAACGTACTTTCAATTATTCTCTCATCTATCCCTTTCTATCACATCACACAACTCTCTACATACGTTCATTCCTCATTGTTATCAAAATTCTTCTCACACCTAACGCACCCTTAAGATTTCCTTTTTATTTATATAAAAGCGCCCGGTAGCTCAGTAGTAGAGCACTCGTCAAACATAGAGAGGGTCCCAGGTTCGCAACAGGTCGGATGGGAGAATGTGAACTATTCTCTCCTTGGGCTTGTCTTGGTCTTGCTTGAATGTTAATTGAGTTTATCCCCTCCTTGATTAGGGCTCTGCCCGTGAGCGGCGGTGTTTATATCTGTTTATATATATATATATATATATATATATATATATATATATATATATATATACTATATACTATATATATATTATATATATATATATATATATCTTTATATATATATATATATTATATAATTATATATATATATATATCTACTATATATATAATTGTAGGCTTCTGAATTGAAGGATCTACCTTCTGGAACGATAGTGAAGCGTGTGTAAGAATAAATGGTGTCAAAGGTGATTGGTTTAGGATTTAATAGCGGAGTGAGACAGGGTTTGGTTATGTCTCTTGGTTATTCAATTTGTATATGGGATGGGGTTATGAATGAATTAGAAGTGGGGTGGCAGGAAATGGTGTTAGAAATGATGGAGAATGGAGATGAGTGGAGGGTCCCCTACCTACTATTATATGCGATGATTTGGTTCTGTGTGGCGAATCTGAAGAGAGTTTAGGAGGATTGGTTAGGAGATTTTGGGCAGGGTATGTAAAGGAGGGGTTTGAAAAGTAAAACGTATATAAGAGTGAGGGTATGGTTGTGAGTGAGGACGGGCTCGGTGTGAAGTTAGTTAGATGGTGAGCAGCTGGAGCAAGTTGTCTGAGTTTAAATATTTTAGGGTATGTGGGTTGGATGAGAAGGGAACGGATGATGCAGAGTGTGGTAAGGAAGTTAGAATGGCAGGAAAGGTTGCTGGTGCAATTAAAGCCTTGGTGGATGTAAAAAGGGACTAAGTCTTGACGTCGCTAGAGGTCTTACAATGATGGTGTGTTGTTACCCAGTGTTTATTGTATGTAGTAGACTAATGGTCTGGAATAAGGAAGTATGATCTAAAGTTCAATGTGTGTCAGATGACAATCTTAGGGGCAATGCTAGGTGTGAGAAGAATTAATAAAATGAGGAATGAACGTATTGAGGATTTGTGGTGTGGAGAAAAGGGTAAATGAAAGAATAAAATAAAGTATGTTGAGATGGTTTGGTCATGTGGAAAGGATGAATGATCGTCGGTTGGTTAAGCGGATGAATAGTGGAGGAAGTGTGTTGGGAACACGACCGGCTGGAGAGTCGTAAGAAAGTGGAATTGAGTCGGTGAACGAATGTCCGAAGGAGAGAAATGGTGAGTTTGGAGATAGGCGAGAAGAAAGGTGTATAACAGGAGTGAATGGCGGGCGATTGTGAGGGGGTATTGGTTGTGGCCCACGCTGGGACCAAGGGATGAACCTTACACTGACGAGATTCCATAGTGAGGGTCCATCGCTGTCCCTTGAAAGCTTTAGGGTGGATTTTCTGACGGCGATGAGTTCTCACTAATAATGGTACTGAGGGACGGGCGGTAAAGGCTGGGCTTTCTTTTTCGACTTTGTCATGCTCTTCTGCTGCTTTTCTTTCTGATGCTCGTCACGCACCTTACTCCCATTCTTGGAAAATATAAGGAATAAAGAAAGAAAGAAAGGATATATATATATATACTATATTATTATATATATATTATATATATATACTATATATATATTATATATATATATATATATAATATATATATATGATATATATATATATATATATATATATATAATTTAATGGTACAGAGGGGGCGGTAAAGGCTTGGGCTTTCTTTTTCGACGTTTGTCATGTTCTCCTCTGCTTTTCTTTTCCGAATGCTTGTACAAGCAACCTTACCCCCAATTTGGGGCAAAGAGGAAGGTGAAGAAAGAGAAAGAAAGAATATATATATATATATATATATATTTATATATATATATATATATATATATATATATATATAATATATAATATATATATATAATATTATATAAGTACTCATTATAATATCATATGACGAAATGTAACAAGAATTCAAATATTTTCAATTTTTACCTGCATAAGATTTAAAGAACATGCAAGTCCATGGTTAAATTTTTTCAACGCAAAGTTCCTATAATTTGTAGGAGCAGTTTCACGAAGCCAGACTTTTGTTGTCAACTAAGTCATAGAAGGAGTTTCCAAATCTTGTAAGCAACATTTGCAATTAAAACTTCAATATATATATATTATATATATATTATATATATATAGAGTTATATATAATATTATATATATATAATATATATATATTATTATACACATAGTATAAAAATTATATATAATATATATATATATATCACTATATCCGTGAGATATATCACTAATATAATATATTATATATATTCTATTATTATCATCTACCTTCTTTTCCCCAAGACTGGGGATAAAGGTGCGTGACAGCACCGGAAACAGAAAGTAGTAGAAAGAATATGACACAAGTCGAAAGAAAGCCAGCCTTACTGCCCCTTTATACCTATTAGTGTAGAACTACCGTCGCAGTCGAAACAAATCCCCCTAGAGCTTCAAGCGGGACTGCAACGGACCCTCAATATTTTATATATACTAAGTATATATATATTAGTATATATTATAGTATATATATATATATATATATATAAATATATATATAATATATATAGTATATATATGATATATATATTATATAATATATAATATATATATATATATAGACTAGTGTATTATAGAGCTATATATATAATATATATATATAATATAGCATATATATATATATTGAAATTAAGAATCGTAAGTAGTTAAAACACATTAAATTCTTAAAATAAGGATGGGGATTATTTTATATTTATCTATATTCTATATCCTATTAATTTTAAACATGCAAAAAAAAACGTTCCAAATTCGTATCGATTTGTTGAATGATGTGGTGCAACATATTTTGAAACTACCATACCTTTTTCGCCATTACGGTCCGGCCGACATTTTGAATTTCCTATATTCTTAAATGAACGTTGTTTGATTAATAAATTATTTTTTAATTTTGCTTTTTTTATCTAAATCATATTAAAAATTAACAGCAATGAAAACGTAAACGGTTTTTCACATACAATCTTTGTCATCCAGACGTTTTTTTCGGATGGTTTCCCTCCGGGCAAGAGACGAAAACGGAGCCCTCTGCGCGTGCGTAGCACGTGCTCAGGGACAAGTCTTGCTCCGTTAGGAGTAAGCCAAAGGCATGTTTATTTATTAAAAATGAGCCACTTTTGATTGGTAAGATTGAGGTTGACATACTATGTACAAAATTTTGGCAATTTTTTTACTGCATATTCAAAATGACAACATTTATATTGAAATGAATTGTTAATAGACCAGAAGCTTTTGACTAAACTAGATGTGGCTGCCAAGTTTTGAGAAATTGACTTTACGAGTTTGAGTGAGCTGGTTGTAGCTGCTAAGCTTGAATCAAAACTTAGTACATTTACTTGTTCACATTTGATAAATCTATTGAACAATTGAAAATTTATAACCAATTTTGACCTTTCATTTAAATTTGACAATCTATATCTTTATTGAAACAAAACTTAAATTTCTTTCAATTGTCTCTTTATATGTATTAAAAATTAGAAATGGACTCTCGGAAGGATTTTCGTCTTGCATGAATATGGATATAAGCTTTCATTTAAGGAAATCTGGATGCGAAATTTCCTACAAGAATCACCTTCGACTTTTTGCTAAACCTTATCAGAAGTTCAAGCTGGAGGACCCATCATTTTTCCAGGAAAAACGAAACTTCTGGGAAAATTGCATCTTTGCAATTTAAAGTTACCTAGTTGATTTTTTCCTTGCATTTTGCGGGTGGTTCATTTGTATATTAATATATTTGCAAATGATTCTGGGTTTTTATTATTCTACAAAAATAAAATTTGTGGTCAATAAAAAATATAGGTTTTCGTTAGTCTTACCTTAGGCATCAAGTTTTAATAGCTGGCTGTAATTAATATATATTAAGAGTTGGAATACAAAATTCTACCAAAAAATATTATTATTATTATTATCCCCAGATTGGGTTTGAGGTGCGTAACATACACCGGAACAGAGAAGTAAAAGAAGAACATGACGTAAGTCGAAAAGAAAGCCCCCCTCCCCTTTGCCGTCCCCTTTATACCCCCAAGTGAGAACTCGTTGCAGTCAGAATAATCCACCCTGAGGTTTCACAAGACTACGACGGACCCTCACTACGGTATCCTGTCAATGTGGGGTTCATTCCCTGGGCAAAAACCACAACAATACCCCCTCACAAAACACCACTATTCGTCATGTTAAACACCTTTTTTTTCAATTTCTCCTTCAGGAATTCCTTTACTGACAATCCATTTTTTCTTTGGTCTCCTAGCCGGTCAATTTCCAGCACACTCACCACTATACATCTGCTTAACTAGGGTTGGGAAAGGAAAAAAACAAGCTCGTTTTTTTCCCGAAAAAAACGGTATTTTTCATGAAAAAAACACAGCCTGAAAAAAACAAGTAAAAATTTGTTTTTTTCGTTCTTTTCAATTAAGTTGTGGAATTTACATGTTTGAACAATTTTATTATAAGTTTTAGCAAATATGCTCTAATTTGGACATTTTTTGGTTCCAATTTCCAACAAGGTGGAAGCCCTTGAGTTTGTGTTCAAAATTTTTATGGGTTTTCCATATTTTTATTTTATATTCTGAATTTTTATATTCATAATATTTTGTTTGTGGCTTCACTTAAATGTTTATCTATTACTGTTTATCTTTCTGGATATTTTTGTATTAATTAAATTATGTCAATTAAAGATTTTTAGCAAATGTTGCATATTGTTGTGTGAAACTGCTGGTCTACTGTTTTAAGGAAATAAAAATGTCATCTGCAAGAGGGACCACTTGGCAAATTAAATGTAGACTTATATTGTATGAGTACCAGGGCTTGGTAGCAAGTTCATATCAAAAAAAGGTGGTAAAATGTGAATAAATTTTTGAAAAAAATGTGAAAAAAATTGACTGAAATGTTGTAAAAAAGTGAAAAACACATAGACTGAAGATGCTGAACAAATAATTAATATTTTTGAGAAAAACATGAAAAGAATTTACAATTCCATTACTAAAATTCAATGTGACCTAACTTTATTACTATAACAACATGCTATTTACTTTATATTTTTGAATGCTAAGAACTATGAAGTAGGTTTTAAATATAGAATAACTGAAGATGAAAGGTATAGTAATAAGTGAAATGTTAGTTTTAGAAAATCATAATGTAAAGAAAATGGAATAATACTTTACTTGAAAATACACTTACTGTATTTGGTTACCGAAGAAACAAGCTAATAATTATAAAAATTAAGAGTAATTAAACTTTTTTGAAAAAGTCTGAAATGACTTGCTTTAAGAACTGTTTTTCGTTTTTCAACAGCAACCTGTAAATTTTCTACACTACATCTTTTTTCAGATGCCTCTTTCTGAACATTAGTGACACCTTCCAGTATCGCTTGGGCCAAGCTTGCTTCACAAAAATCTTTTTTCTTCAAAGCTCTCTTCAATCTTTCATTAGCTTTCAATAACAGGTTTACCTGCACTTCCACTTTGCTCTGCATCTTCTTTTCATAGCTTCTTTCAGATTTGTTCATCATCCAGAATGTTTTTTCTTCACTTTTTTGTCAAAGTTGTTTTGCTTTGTTTTCCATCTCTAGCAAATTTTTTTTGCGTCTTAGTTCAAGAATACCTTATGCTATGGCTATCATCTTGAGTCTCCTTTTTCTCTTTCTCGAGTACCAAGTAAGCAATGTATTTGTTATACTGCTTAAACTGACAGTCCATTGTAAAGGACTCTGGATTTAGAGAAATAAAGGTAAGGTTTGTGATCTACATTTTAGAGCAACTTTTAATAACAGTGATTAAAGCATTTAAAGTTCTATCTGACATAGATGACCTGGTACTGTAAGAGTTCTGAGCACTGCGATTGGTGGATAATGCGTCTTTCCTCAATCATGCATTATCATGGACAGGGAACGAGTTGAAAGCTTTATATCATACCTTACTTTCAAACTGTTGGAAAATCTTGAAAGTGTTTTACGATGGATTCGGTTTTCTAAAAAAGACTGCAGCCCAATATCAGATCTATAGATTTGTTTTTATATCTGGACTCTGGTTCAGCTTTTTCTAATTGTATTAGTTTCCACTCATCTAAGAGTATGTCTAGTAGTTGGTTTTCCATGGAGTCATGACGCTACATCTTAACTATAATATGGCAGTCTTTTCCTTGGACAAAATAACTCTCTATTTGGGGATAAACACCATATCAATTTTTCCAACAGAGAGCTTCGACACAGATGATTTGTTCACAACATGCTCAACAGATTCAACAAAATGTTTTTGTACTTGCAGACAGAAAAACGTTTTGCCCTTTTCACAAACATTTTCCAAGTTTCTTAATACTCAGCATAAGAAAACTGGATTTTCTTTCAATGGCAGTAATGTTCAGTATTAAAAAAGCAGCATATACAATTGTTTTTTAACAATCAAATGATCTTTGGAAGAATTATGTAGACTTTTGTGCAGAGATCCTCTACCCCCAAACAGTTTTCCCTAACCAACTGATGACAAACAACAGAATGCAGAGAGTATGAATTATGGTTCTTCTTTTTTGGAAGAAGCCTGTGACGCTCGTAAAGATATGTGCGCTAGATATAACAAAGTTAAGCTCTGCTTTTCCATAGTGGTTTTTTTTAAATTTTCTGATATCCAGGTCTTTTTCAATCAGGTTGGGCTCCTATGCTATTCATATGTAGAGAAAACACTTCATATCAACTGAGCTTCACCGATTGTTGCCAAGAGAGCTAGACGAGCATCAGCATCAACTTTTATGGTATGTCCACACTACTTGAACAGATGTTATTAAACTTGTGATTAATAACTGCCAGTTTCGTTTGATATCTCACCTGTAGTCTTCCCATCTGAATGGCTGCACGTTGTAGGAAGAAACGATGGAGGCTAAAGATAAATTCTGAAGCATCTTCACCTAATTCCTCTATACCCTTTAGAAAAGCATTGTGTATTGTATGGATATTGCAAAACTCTATATTTAAAAGTCCTTTTTTTCTTACTATGGTTACTTGCTCATTAAATGATCTTTTCACTGATTTGTTTATATTTCGACTGTCTGATCCTAACATAAGAACATTATGTAATGGAATCGATGAGTTATTAAGAGCACAGTTCAATTTTTCCACTAGAATAGAAGCTGTAGCAGTACCTAAGAAAAATGTCTGTAAATGGCTATACATAACTCAATTTTGACTTGTAGACCAATATCTCACACCAATTTCCAATTCTTTTTTCCCTGCAGCATTTGTAGTTTCATCAAACAAAACTGCACAATAAGCATTTCAAGGTCTTTAATAATATTTTTTCTTAAAATATGGCGCCAATGCATCTGAGATCAAATAATGGGCTTTGTTGTTTCCTAAACTGAAATCTTCAGGAACTGCATCTTCTCCAAACATCACCTAATAAAGTAAATAAATAATAATTATAATATATATATATATAATATATAATATTATATATATTATATATATTATATTATATTATTATATATATATATATATATAAATATAATATATATATTATATAATATATATATAATAAAACACAAAAAGTGTGCCGGCAAGTTGGAAAATGAAGGATATTGAAAAGGTGACTGCGTAATGTTCATATTCTGTTTCACATCCACCTGAGCCCTCAGGGCATGACTTTCTATTCATATTTCAAATCATTTGGCAAAAAAGGATTTTCTTTTTTATGTATTAAAACCCCATATATTGAGACCAATTATGAATATAAGAATCAGGGTTTTTTATGTAGTTTTTTAAATTAAATTTTATACAAAAAAGGAAGGAAAGGGTTAAAGTTGTGTTTACTGAGTAACTCATGACATAGCTTACCTGAAAAGTTTCACAAAGTCCATTGCAAGAAGCAAAACTGTAGTCCAGCAACACATTTCAAGCACCACATTAGTTCCATAGCAGTAGTTTTAGCTCGATCATCATACAGTTTGATAATCTTGCTACAAGAGGGCAATGTTGTGACTTGTTTATTTTGAATACTTAAATTTTTCCATATTTTGATTTACATTAAAACTAGGCAATAATTGTAATGATCTTTGTTTAATTTAACTTTGCTGTAATTGATATGAGATTATGTTCTTTGGATGGTTGTCATCAACTGCTGGAGCCATTGAGGAAAATGTTTATGCATTTCCATGCATATCTTTACAAAAACATTCGAACTGTCTGACTGTTTTTTCCCCACTCAATTTTGAAGCCTTGAGGAATCAGTTCTATCCAACCAAGAAATTTGAAACTTACATCTTCCCATTCTTCAAAAATTTCAAATTTCAAAACATATTCAATTAAATTATTTAAAAATTAATTTTAACTAAACACTAAAATTAAACATTAAATCAAATTGTTACATTTCCAGTTCCTGAGTTCAATAAACTGTTTTGTAGTTAAACCACATTTTTAATTCAGGCACAGGTAAAACAGAAGAAAAAGAAATCTCCAAGTAACCTACTTGCCCCAAAAATGTGAACAAATATGAAGAAAAATGTAAAATTGTTCTAAAAGTTAAATAAACAATGAATGCCGCTAATCTATCTGCTAGTTGCGTTCGCGCTACACAACCTGTTATGTAGAGCGTTGCAGAACAACTATATTTATTGCTCATAATCCTAGAACTAGGAAATTCTGAAATTTGCCAACTGAGAGAGATGATTATGCTAAGGCAGCTAAGCTAAGAGTCCTGTTACTGCCCCTTCTCCTTCACTATTGTCATTCTCACACGATACTTAATACGACTCTGAGATATCAGTCACATCATAAATTAAATGTTGGCTGATCACGCTGATGGAGCCCAGTGATAAATGTGCTTGTCAAGTAGTCACAGCACAGTAGTCAGTACTCAGTAGTGACTGGTGTCGGGGAATGGGGGGGACTAGTGATTAGTGAATCACAAGTTGATTATTCCCAAAGCCAAATCATTCATTCTTATTCCTCATTCCTCCTTCATCTTAACAATCTTGGTATAGACTAGTGATTAGTGAATAAAAAGTTGATATTCCAAAGCCAAATATCTTAATTTAAGTCATTCACTCATCCTCCTTCATTTACAATCTTGGTATATATTTTAAATTTCAATATTTTTATGTATTTCATTTGCATCCCTTAAGGTCACTTTTGAGTTTTGTCATTCAGACTCATTCTATATAAAATATAATATTTTACATTAAATGTTTAAAAGTAAATTATAATATGATTATAATGATACAAATGTAAAATAGCTACATAGTAAAATTAGTAAGTAGAAGCCTACAAACAGCAGTCTGCAGGCTACAACCTACTATAAATTGTAACGAAAACAATTGATAAAATATAAGAGAAAGGTAGTTCTGCTATTTTATAATCAAAATGGAATAGTTGTTTTAATTTCAGGTATCCTCAGTATTTGACAAATGAAAAACTCTAGTGAAATCAATAATATTAGCCTCTTTATATTTTTAAAAATACATTTAATGAAAACGAAAAAAAACTGAAAAAACGAAAAAAAACATGAAAAAAACATGATTTGAAAAAAACAGTTTTTTTCCCAACCCTATGCTTAACCAACCGACTATCATCCATCTTTTCCATATGACCTAACCATCTCAATGTACTCTCGCTTATTCTCTCATTTACGCCTTTCTTCACACCACACAACTACCTAATGAATTCATTCCTCTTTTTATCCATTCTTCTCACACCTAACACACGCCCCTAAGATTGTCCATCTGAACAATTTGTACCTATTGCAGACCATAGTTTCACTACTATACACTAACACAGGTAAAAAAATACCCTCAATGAACCCTAGGTGCCTCAAGAAAACCCCCCCCCCTTTTCAAAAAAAAAAAAAAAAAAAAAAAAAAAAAGGTCTCTTTGTCCTTTTACACCTACCAACGATTTAATTGCACCAGCCACCTTCCTACCATTCACAACTTTCCTACTACACTCTGCATCATCCATCAATTTTCATCCAACATATATCCTAAATATTTAAACTCAGATACTTGTTCCAGTTAGATAAGCTGTTACACCGTGAATAAATTTGAAATTTTGCATTTTTATATGTAGAGATTTAATTTAATAGTTGGAATAGAGGTTACCCAGACGGAGAGTGCACAAAGAAGATTTTGCAAATGCTCATTTTGCTTGCATTTACTTGCGAAAGGTTAGTAATTTGAAGAAATTTAAGATGTTTTGAATTTCTGATTTTGTGACTATTGTTCTATTATATTAGAAGGACAGAATTGTACATAAAGATTCTGAATATTATTCCTTTTATATTAAAAGGACAGAAAGTGTAAATAAAATTATATAAAGGAAAGGAATGAGTTTACATTAATTTTTTGTTTATTTTGAGTAACAATTTATGAACTGATGTGTTGAAGAATCAGAGTTGAATAAAACCTAAGTTAATATAGACAATAATAAATATTCTGCATTCTAAAAACATTTTGAAGAATGAGTTAACGGTTAAAGGTTTAAGTCGAGAACACAATGTAATAAAAAACTCAAAGTTGCTTAAGTTATAATTCAGAATAATGGGGTTATTAAATGACCGTACAGAAGGTGTTTTGGTGGGTTGATTTGACTTGACATCTGTTTACATTAAATACTCAAGATAAATTAGTTAATAAGTCACAATCACATCACTACGACAGTGTGAAGAAGTGATCAGTAAAACAAATCTGGACCAATGAAGGAAGTACTTTGTTAGTAGTGGCAAAGAAGAAGCATGTGGATGTGCTAAAGTACGAAAGTACAGATATCTCAAGCAGTGAATGGTGAAATGAAAAGGTGATGCAAGCGGTTAAAAGTAAAAAATGAGGCATAGTTGAATGTGCTATAAAAGCGAATGACGAGGTCTCAAAAGATGCTTGGAATTATATAAGGAGGAAAAAGAGAAGGCTAAAAGTTCATCCGTATGAGCAAAATTGAGGAAAATGAAGTTTGAAAGGAGGATGAAAGGGGACTTACAAAGGTATAGGAAGCTTTTCTGCTAGGAAGCACGAAAGTTAAGAATAAGAGTAAGAGGAATCTGAATGGAATAATGAATAGGGATGGTGTATTCGTAAGTGATGAAACGGATGTGAGAAGACTGTGGGGGAACACTTCCAAAATCTGAAAATAACATGTGGCAGTATGAAGAGGTGGATAGTGAATGTGCGTGGGTTTGATGGTGCAAAAAGAAATAGGTATTTTGAGGATGCAGTAATTAGAAGTGAGGGGGTAATGGGAAGGGTGAGAAAGTTGAAGAATGGTAAATCTGCAATCATAGATGTAATTACTGGTGAAATGATCAAGAATGGAGGCGAAATGGTGACTGAATGAATTTGGAAATTGTGTAACAAATCATTTATGGAGGGTATAGTTCCGAGAGATTGAAGGAGAGCAATAGTACCCTTTATATAAGGGTAAGGGAGATAAGGTGAACTGTAGGAACTATAGAGGGAATTAGTTTACTGTGTTGTAGGGAAGATGTATCCTAGTGTTTTGGTTGAAAGAGTGCGTCGGAGTGACTGAAGGAACTGATTGGTGAAGAACACGAAGTGGCGTTTAGGAGTGGTAGAGGATATGTGGATGAAATCTTTGATATTGGAAAACAAATGATTGAGAAAGATGAGGGAGAGAATAAATTGTATGTAGGTTTTATAGATTTTGCAACAGGAGTATGATAAGGGTTAAATAGGGAAGCTCTATGGCAGGTGGTTATGATATATGGTGTTGATGGGTAGGCTTTCTGATGGAAACAAAACAGTATGTATGACGAATAGTGAGACGCGTGTGTAAGAATAAATGGTGTAAAAAGTGATTGGTTTAGTATTAATAGCGGGAGTGAGGCAGGGATGTGTTTGTTATGTCCCTTTGGTTATTCATTTGTATATGGGATGGGTTAATGAAAGAATTAGAGATGGGGTGGCCAGGAGGAATGGTGTTAAGTATTGATGAGAGAGGGAGATAAGTGGAGGGTGAGTGGCGATCTGAGAGAGAGTTTGAGAGGATTGGTAGAGAGATTTGGCAGGAGTGTGTAGAAAGGAGGGGTTTGAAAGTAAACGTAAGTATTAGAGTAAGGTTATGGTTGAGAGTGAGGACAGTCCTCGGTGTGAAGTATGTTAGATGATGAGCACGCGGAACAGAGTGTCTGCGTTAAATGACTTAGGGTATGATGTTGGACTGCAGAAGGGAACGATGAAATGCAAGATGTAGTAGGAAAGTTGTGAATAGCAGGAGGTGGCTGGTGCAATTTAAATCGTTGGTGAATGTAAAGCTACTACGGGTGGATATTTTGACTTGTCGACGTGTAGTTCTTACTAATTTAATGTACAGAGGGGCGCGGTAAAGGCGGGCTCTTCGTGAAACTTTTTGGTCAAATTCTTCTCTGCTTTCTTCTTCTGATGCAATGTACGCACTTTACCCCCAGTCTAGGGAAAGAAAAAGGTGATGAAGAAGCAAGATATATATATATATATACGGTATTTATATATTATATATATCTATTAAGTTATATATTATATAATATACTATATATATATATATATATAATATATATATATATATATATATATATATAATATATATATATATATATATATATAATATATATAAATAACATATATCATGGTATATATATGATCTGAAAGTATCATTTAAATTTTAAAAATGGCAATTTGCAAAATAAATACCAAAACTACACAATATATAATAATAAAACTAACTTGACATAATCTTCGTCAATCACAGGGGGATCCCATAATCTGTTGAGAGGACAGTGGATGAGAGAATATAGCTGAATAAGCATTCTGTTGCGCCTCTTCCTCCCAATGCTAATCTAATTCAATGAATTTTAGGCCTTGCTTCGCCCTTTCTTCCAATATATATATATATATATATATATTTATCATATATATATATATATATAATATATATATATAATATATATTATATATATATATATATATATATAATATATAATATATATATATATTTTATCATATGAGAGGAATGTGAGTTTTTGGACAGAGACGAGAAAAGATTAGGTGCATCATAGGGGCGAATGATAGCGGGGTTTTGAGAGGGTATGGTTGTGGCCAACCTGGGTCAAGGGATGAACACTACATTAACTATATGCAATACGTGAAGGTCTGTCACAGTCCCCTGAAGCCCTAGGGTGTATTTTTCTGACGGTGATGAGTTCTCACTTAGGTATAAAGGGGGAGGTAAGGCTGGGCTTTCTTTTCAAACTTGGTCATATTCCTTCTACTACTTTTCTGTTTCTAGTGGATGTGATGCACTTTACCCCAGTCTGGGGAAAGAAGGTGGACGAAGTTGACGGCGACGACGACGATGATATATAATATATTATATATATATATATATTTTGTATCTGGGTAATATTATATTATATATATATATATATATCTATATATATATATATATATATATATATTATATATTATATATATAGTATATATATATATATATATATATATATATATATATATATAATATACTAGTATATAATAATAATATATAATATACTATATATATATATGAGTATATATATATATATTATATATATATATATATATATATATTATATATATATATATATATATATATATATATAGTTTTGTCATCTGGGTCAGAACCACTTTCTGTTTCCTTCCACCACTTGCAGGAGCGAACTGCTTTTCTTCTTCACATCGTTTTGACTAAAAGCTTTATTAAACTCTTCAAATAGTTTGATTCCACGCTCAGCTATGTAATTTACAACTTTGAGGTTTTAGATGATTGTTTCCCCTCTAATGTAATGTTGATTGCTGCTCCATTCATTTGGATACGTGTTCAAAAAACTTGCATTTATTTTCAACTTATCAAACAACTGGAATGATCTTTTTAAGGCAAAATCAGCCAAAACAGCTTGGTTAGTTAAAAGTGCTGAGTCTCCTCTTACCTTCCAGTCTGCAGGCTTACACTTCATCTTATTGACAATTGCCACCTTGTCCGCACTGGATACTTTCTCTGAGAATAAACTCAAACCAACTAGTTCATCCGAAAGGTACCAAAGATGAGGTTTTAAGGCATTTCTCACAACCTCACTTATTTCAGGATCAATGTCTTGGTATTATGTCATGTCCTTCCACAGGGAAAGATCTGACCAAGGAGCATTTGTAGTCATAGGGGCTCCAATCCAATATTTTACGTACACAAGCGCTCTGAGATTTTTCCATTTGTGTGGTTTTGAAACCGTCTTCATCACGAAACAAGTGAATTTTGATACCGTATAACAGCTTCGCCATCCAACGAGCATAGTGTAGTGCACCTGGAACTCTCCAATGAACTTTGGCCGGAATATGGCCCAGAGCAAGTAAAGAAAGCTCTATCAACTAACTCCATGTAGTCATCTCTGGGTTGGTTCTTGCTTCATCAAAAGAAACAGATTTCTTTACTCCTTCAAACACAGTTTGTCTTGCTTCTTTCCTTTTGCATTGAATAGTGCTTCGTGATAATGGCAATGAACTGGGGTCATGACCCAGTGCTGCTGCAATAGGGACCATTAATTTTAAGGCTTGCCTATCAGAAAATTTATTACGATCTAATGCACTAGTGACATGTTTAGAAATTAAACATTTCTTTGCAATTGGTTCAGACTGCAAATCTGCATGTGATTCCCTTTAGTTTAGAGATGATGGCCTATACAGCTCTTCTTCTGATTTATCTTCGACCAGATCAGAATTTTCTGATGAATCCTCTTCTGAATTTGAAATAGCCACAGTTGGGGACGCCAGGCTCTTTACCTTTTTCAAGTCTCTTTTGTTCTTTCAATCTTCTTTTAAGAATCCTTTCTTGTTTGTTGCTATATTTCTTGTCTTCTGATGAAATACCCATATTTCTTAATGTCCTTTGATCAGTTAAAAACTCTCTGTCTTCATCTACTTTGCACATAGTAAGTGCTTCATTGTAAGCAATGTCAAATATCTTATCAAGCAGCTCTTGAAATGTGTTTCACGTTTCTTTTGGGTATCAGACATTCTTTCCTTTATTTTTTTTTCAACAGAAGCCATTCATAGTGTACTTTTTCAAGCTTATCAACACAATGTTTTGTAAGTTTACTCTGTATAGCGACCTTTTGCCACACTGAAATTAATTCGTCTATAGTACTGTGACTTGAATTTCTCACTGATTTTTTTTCATTTAGAAAAAAATGGAATCTGAGAAGAACTTGCCTTAAAGTTGGTAACTGATTAAATCTAGTTACTGGTTCTACGTCTCTGATATACCTATCAAAAATAGTGTTCGTTTGACATGTTGAAGTTGATGACAAAGCCATATTTTCACAAAAAGTCCAAAAACAATCAATTGTAACAAGCTTTTTCCAGAATATTAATTTATAGTTATAATTTTTTTCACTTTTATATGTAAAAAATATTTATTTCACTTCACAAAACAGAAATCTGGTAAAAAAAAAAAAAAATTTATATTTATAAAATATATTTTCGCTAAATAACAACGGAATTTTCAAAATTTGTAGGACGTTAGGGCATAGATATTTTGGCAATTAACTATTATACCAGCTGAGGTAAAAAATGAGTAGTGTTCCCATGTGTGTTGTACTGGTTATAATTTCACTAAATTTTGGCCACCCTAATTATATATATATATTATAGTATAATATATATATATATATATATATATATATATATATATTATATATATATATGAAAACTTATATATATTTTATTTATATATTTATTACTATTTATTATATTAAATTATTATATATTATAATATACATATATATATTATATAATATATATATATTATATAATAATGATTAATATATATACTAATATTTATATATAATAAATAATTGTAACATAAGTGGAGTAGTAGAGTGAGTGAGAGGTATCATATTTATATATATATATATATATATATATAATACAGGTATATATATAATTATATATATTATTTATATATTAAATTATATATATATATATATATATATATATATAT
>JABUQX010057905.1:0-20000 GCA_015478945.1 Trachelipus rathkii
GTCGTTATTGCATTTGATCACATTCTTTTATATATTTTTATTATAACATATAACAAATCATCAAATAATAAATAAAACTCTCCCCCTTTCTTTCTTAAAACACAAAAACTCATATACAAATATCAAAAACAACATTCCCACACATATACTCATTTATTGTACCCTCAAAACCCCTAAATTAACAAACATACTATCACATTCACTATGTTACAACTTACATCTTTTACCCATTAAGTACACTGTAACATATTAACATTATACTTATACACATGCGGAGTATCTACAACTCACATATCACTATATCCTAATAACATTTGTCCATAGACACTTAATATACATAATTAACTACTCACTTTATTATCAGCAGATTTACTATTTACTACTCACACAAGATTTACTTACATCTCACAGCAGATTTACTTAACACTTCACACTACAGATTTATACTTTAACACTACACAATTTATCTTACACTTATGCACCATCAGAGATTTTACAACACACCACACACACAGCAGCCAGCGACGATGCGAGACACACTACTCCATCGGCTAATCTCGAGACAACACCAGACACTACATATCAACACTACTGTGCTGCTCTCATCTCACTTACATACATCTATAATCTATATTTTACGTATAATTTATTAAAACCATCTCTTATGTTGTGTTAATTACATCGTACATATTCTTATTTATTTATCTTCATATTTATCTAAATAATAAAACTAAAATCTATATCCCTTCACAAAGTTTTCTACTCTAAACCTTTCTTAGTATTCAGAGTCCATCAGACTCATTATCAATTTATGTGATTAAGAGAATATTGTCAATTTCAATTTGAACCTTTAACACTTCATTTGTTTAATTAAAACTGTGTGAGTGAGCGTCAATTCATACTCTATAACACGTTAATAAACTTTTATCTCAAATTGGTTAATGGAAAATTTTTTATAAGAGGAACATATAGTGTAGCGTGATCTCATTGACGAGAGTCAATAATTTATTTCAGTTAAGAATCATGTTCTATATGGATCAAGCCCCTTAGCTAGTCTTTCGTTCCCTTTCACTTTACTTATATATTACTCTCTCTTACTACCTCATACAGTTCCTTATTGTTCCCATCAAGTTTCTTTAGTGTATCTCTTTGATCCCTCTTACCGCTGGACTTGAATCATCAATCTATTCTAAATACACATCGTAATAGTTATATCTCACATTATAATAATCAAAAATATATATGTATACTTTATATATATAACATAACTTGTATTTTATTAAAAATCATTCAATTAAAGTTTTTTACTTAACAAAGTACACTTTAGAGTTACTTAACCCACTTAACACAATTCATATTAATTACACTATCGATGTTGATAATCTAAAAAATATCTTTCAAATAAGTTTTACTTTCAGAGTTTTGGTAGTTTTCTTTATTATCCCTATTTATTATCATTATAATTATTAATGTATCTACTATGTAACCATAATGAACAATCTCCTCAACGCAGAAACACAACTATCCCGCACACCTCTTATACAGAATACGAAAACTGACCGTCGACTCTTTATGTACAAAATTTGTTGAACATAACTGAGCTTCTCATTAATGGCCATCTAATTTATAGGAAATAAATCTCTTTTGTGCTCAACACGGGGTGCGATTTTAAGCGCGTAATTTACTTATTATCCGAAGCAAAAGTTAGCCATAATTTTACGTTTTCTGTAAAGAATATGTAGGTGCGTATTCGTTTATATTTTTTGAGCGAAACGTTTATGGGCTCCATATCCTAAATTATAGGCCTAATACATCATTTACTCAATGACGAATATAACCTATTTTAATTGTAAGACCGTAGGCTAATTTTATATTCCTATTACTCAGACTCAGAAAAGGTATCATTCCCCAGTATAGCCACAATAAACATCGTGAAGTTAATTACCAGTAACTTTCACTTTATAATAATATAATTTCTCCGCAACTGAAATAAGCACAGGGGCTGCATCCGGATTTTCGTGATGAATATCCTTAAGCAGCGTGTAAATAAGGAAATGTTTATTTCCTTACTTTAAAGTGATTTGTAACTCTGGATCTCGATATTTTCTATTTAAGAGGTAATCCTTATCTCTATAATGACTCCTAAACGTATGGATAGATTAGTGGTTAATCGACCAAAATTAATTTTAATCGTCTTTTTGAAATATTAACTTTTGTCTTTAAACTTGTATTCATGATAAGTATGCAGTGTTCTGTTTTTAGAATTGCTCCCATTTTTAGACGGCCATCAACTCATTTTAAAATCAAGTACATAACCTCTTAAGTACTCCTGATTAAACCGGTACAGTCTCGTGCAATAATAGCGTCTCATACAAAATAGTATAGATATACTGTATAATTGTATATATAAAAAGTGTTTTTTATTTTTACTAAGTTTGGTATATGATCATCATATTTTAGATACTAGATCGATATCTATTTTAGCTATTGAAGAGCAATACATATTACATGAGAGTCTTCTGGTTGCCTAGCAAAGTTTTCTCTTACAGACACTACTTATAATTCATAACATTTCCAGACCCCCAAAAAATAAAGGCTCAGCATGAGCCACACCCACAAAGGCAGCCAACGCGACCTCGCCCCACTACCGCTTGCGGTGCAACGCGTATCCACACGGTCCGGCCCCCAAGCGACCGCTCGCCCTGTTGCTGCGATGCGCGCGCGGCAATAGGCACCACATCCTTAAATTTCCGTCGTCGTTCTACCAGCCCACACGCGGTTGCGACACCGCATTGCACACAATTTCCAGTGCTGATTATAAACCTCACACGCCGCTTGGACCCCGCGCCTGCTTAGCGTCAAAATTCTGTCACCCGCGCGAATAATATATATATATATAGTTATAATATCATTTGTTATATATAATTTCATAGTTGGGATAATAAAATCATCGCTATAGCATAGTTTATAATATATATTATATATATATATATATATAATATAACTTTATATATTGAACACACACTAATTATATTATATATCCTATATATTTAATATTATTATTTTATATATATATATATTCCCTATATATATATCTATAATATACTATAATATATCATATTACGACCTTTTATAATTGCGAGTATCATAGTGAGATTATATATATGATTATTACTATTAAGAAATACTTTATATTTGACAGGTATATATAAACACGTATAAATTCCTGAGTATCATTAGAACTAACGTCCTATATACTAATATATAATTATCGCACTCTTATTTATATATATATATAAATAGCACGTAACTATTACCGACTAGTTCTATATATATATTATTATAATATAATACGTACGTAACCAATATTACGACCTACTACACGCGATTTAGATACAGTTACTACTAATTATTTATATTATATTATAATTATATTTGTGAAAATTTATCGGCCCGTCAAACTTTATAATAATTAAATATATATATTAATATATGACTTATGATACGGTACCCTTGTGTGTGCTGGTGATGCTCCGAAGAGTCTAGTCTATGAAGCGAACGTATTGTCTGACAATGTGTACGGTGCTGTACGTGTGATAAGAGTATATATGTATGGTGTAGAGCGCACAATGTAAAAGTTATACAGTGTCTATGGTAAATGTAACTGCTTATAAACTCTGAAATCATCAATAATTATTTTTATTTTTGGTGTTATTAAATATGATTTTATAACAACAATAATTAAATCATAAGTATGACCTCAAAGATGAACCATAAAAGCTGAGGTACCTAAAGCTAAGTTATAAACAATAAAGTTATTAGTAGTCACCTCAAAGCCTGAAGCAATCAAAAGCTGAGTATCAAAGTTGAGGTCACAAAAGGCTAGACATCAAAAGACAGTAATGAAGTGCAGGACATTTAGGGAGTCAACCTAACAACACTACGTAGTAACATAATTCAAAGTTAACGTTGAATAATATGCGAGATTAATAAAAGCATGAACACGAATCTAAAGTGTTAGAGTAATTCTCCTCAAATGCTCCAGTCAGTGTTAAAGTTGCAAGGGATAAGATACTCGAGTAGGTGGTGCGTCATGTGTAATAGCATGTGTATTGTGGGATGTTGTGTGTGTGTTGGTGTGTGTGGTGGTTGAGTGTAGTGCCATGTGTATGTCACTAAAGTATATTACCACCCTCAACAATCTACAGGGCCAGATGAAGTAAATAACACTGAGGATGAGTAATACCGCTATGACCAATAAAAATTAAAGTAGTGTTCCTCTTAATACAATTATAACGCTATATTGTAAGTGAGTGTGCGTGTGAGTGTGTGTGTGTGTATGTGTGCGTGTGTGTTTGGTTGTGTGTTCTAAATAATAATAAACAATAGTGAGAAGTAAATAACACTAAGTATAATAATAAACATAAATGTTTTAATAAATTAAACTTTATATGTGTAAGTGTGATTGTGTGTGGTGTGTGTGTGTTGTGTGCGTGTGTGTGTATTGGTGTGTTGCGTAAATATATAATTTGAGCACTCCACTCAGCGAGAGTCGGATCATCTCGGTTATTAGAACGTCACTATAGTTTTGTCGTTTTGAATGGACAAATAAAAAAAACGAAAAAGACCTAGTTTCACGGATAGCAGTTATGAATGGCGAAAACATCTCTGCGGGCGGCGGAGGTTAAGGCGGAAAGTAATATAAAAGACTGTGCACTTATGAACCATAAGCGAAGAGCCGTAGCGACAGATACGGAGTGGACGTGAGATGAACGGTGCAGAGATAATATTGAATATTAAATGAATCGTGTTATTAGAATACCTGAGCGGGCGCACTCGCAGCGAGCGGGCGGTGAAAAGAAACGCGGTCGTGTAACGAAGAGCCACCCCACACTACAAGCGGTGCGGGGGGTTGGCCTGCCTTTTGCGGGTGGGGGCCTGTCAGCGAGCCCTGGTTGGTTACCGGCGTTATGAACTAGGAATTATTAATTATCTTTGATCTAGTGAACTTAAATAATTTATTCCTCTATGTATATATATTATAATATTGATATACACTAGTAAAAATAAAACTACTTTTTACGCTATGCGTCATACAGGGCGCAAGCAATAAACCGTAAACTATTTTACAACCCTGATCTCCATTAATCTCTGGCACACCCGAGGAGAGAAGAAAATGCATATGCAAGACAAAATGCTTATAGATCCTCTATTTTTTTTTAAAATCGAGGTTTATTTTTGTGGTCTTGCGAGAATGTTTTTCTTCGACTCAGACCGGGCCATGGTCTACTTAACTATTTTTTTTTCACTTTATTTTTTTTGATTAACACATCTGCTCAAATACAAGTTTTAAAGAAAACATTATATTTTGTTTCCAAAAGACGATAAAATAATTCTCCACTGACACCCTTGATAAAATCACTCAATTTTTTACCTTCGCGTTGTGACCAGGGCACCCATAAAATATACGATTGAATATCTCGCATTCCATCAGAGGGCCGAAGATGTGTGACCTGACCGTCGGCGACGTATCCTTTTTCCCTTCGGCTTTTGGGGCGACGAAATTTTTTGTCGTAGCCGTTCTTAGCCAACACATATTAGACAATGTAAATACCCGTTGTATCCGAATCTACAGAACAGAGGAAGATATTTAATAGGGGAATTGGACAAATTTTCCGGTTTATTGTTACCGGCTCCGTGCTTCAATTAAAAGTGGGATAGTACAAGCACGGACCTTCCCCCTTTAGGGTTCGACCCTCGGGGCAACGTTATACCATTCACCTATACTGTCGATCCTCAATCACTCTTTGCCTTTCGAAATTGTGGAAATCTATAGTAATTTAATAAAAAATATTCAAAATTTTTGTTCCTTCATGAATAACCGAGGTAATGTTGTTTCCCGACATTAAGTCACCCCTCTATACGTACAATATTACACACCCACTAATTACGGTCAAAAGATTTTCTGGTAAGTTGTTAATTTATATAGTTATTACACATAAAATAATTGGATAATTTAATTTTCCTCTTAGTTTTCCTTACTCTCCATTTAATTTATTTTCTTATCTTTATAGTCGCCAGTTAGGTTCTCTAAACTTTCTGTCGATTGCGAACGGACACACCTACCCCTTGACTAAATTCAGGTTTGCCGAAGTTACCCCGTTTTGTTTTAGAGTTCTAGAACAAAGAAGTCTTCTGGAGAATAATTTAGATATTAATAGGAGTCTAATACATTAATAATGCTATAAAATTGCAAATAATTTTGCATGATCCAGCACATCGCCAAAATAATGAATTCCCAAGGATATTGCCCAAAAAGTCGGTGCAATATAATTAAATTCATATTACACTAAGGATATACAAATAACTTTGTCCCTAAAATTATAGGACCTTATCACCATATAACGTATAATAGCTTTGCATGGAAAATTCCAAAAATCCAGTATTAAATTTTTAAAATGAGAAAGCTGAAATACAAATTAGAAAAATCAGAAAAGAGGACCGGTAATAAGGCGTCGTGCGATATTTTTATGGGTTTTATTTTTTAAATTTGTTCCTCTAAAAAATTATTATCGTAGGAAATGGACTTAAGGGAGAATCTAAACTAATAAAAAAATATATAATATAAATAATATGTACACTAGTGATGATAAATAATTAAGAGATTTTACCGCAAAAATTAGCATTAATCCGAAGAAAAAAATATATTTCCCATAATTGAATAGACTGATTATTATCAACTTCCCTTTTGACAACTCAGACTTCAAAGATTCACGTTAATCTTGCTCCGTTTCTCTCGCGCGAGACTACTTAGACTAGAATAAAGGACAAAAAGTGTTTACTTATTTGTCACATTCTCGAGACATTAATAAGGTATTATGACTCAGTCACTTTCGTGCCCCGATGTGGAAACATGTAGAGACGGGTACCTTTTAAAAGACTTCCTTTTTACGCAATTTCTAGAGAGTTGTACGCTACAACAAAATACGCCATACAAGAATAGCTATAGGAAAACTATGGGCGTCAATTCTTGAGGATCTAGTTTTTTTTATATATATTGTTCGTTTAGTAATGGGTTACCTTATTTCTAAACACACAACAAAATTTGTTACATCAAGAAAAGAACGGATATTTCAGAATGCGCAGTATTATTCCGTTATATACTAAAGTAAAATAATAATATATATAAAGTACTCTTAGCCCTCCACATCGAAAAAGAAAAACTCGTTGAACTTCAGCTAAAATTTCCGGTGATTAATGATTATTTTATAGGCGAGTTTGTAGTTTTGTAATGCTGTACCTTTGTGCGTGTTCATTCATAGGTACTGAAGTGTCTAAGTTAATGTTGGAAGACAAAAATATTTTTCATTTTTTACATGCGTCAACAGTAGTTGACTTTTTCGGAGAGATATTTGAATTAGACCTCTTTGAGTTAAACGGTGTATATCTCGAGATGAAACGTCATATTGGACTATTAATTTACAGCTTAACAGATGTATTTAATAAGCGTAAAAAATGGATCTCTAATAACCGACAATAAGACGTCATATTATCTTTGGGCTTTTACGAACCGTCACTATATGACGACGACGTTTCCAGAGGTAAATGGGCGTCGTGCAAAATTTTTTTTTTTTTTTAACTTTTGAGGATATAATAAACCTCTAAAATTTATTAATCGTGATAAAAAGTGTTTTTAGTAAATAGTTCTTCTTTTTAGTAAATAACAATTATTTAAATATATTATATAGTAAATAAAGATTAATGATAAATAATTAAGACTTTAAAAAAAACAATATTAGTGAAAGAAAAAAAATAAACTATTTTTCCAATAAGCGGAAAGTAACTTTGATTATTATACAATTCTTTTATATTAAAACTTAGATTCCGTAATTTTTTTTTTTTGTTTCTCTCATCGGGAAAAAAAAAATCGCTAATGTGGAGAACAAAAGAATTTTTGATTTTGTCATGATCTTTCACTAAAGAAAGAGTAACGTTATTTCGAGTGCCCCGATGAACCGTAGGAAGGGTAAAACCTTTAAGATTTTTATTTTATAGTTAAATTATTTTAAGTGTAGCAAAAAATCGCTCAAAGCCTTTAGGAAATGATTATTGTTGTTATAGTTTTAATTATTTTTGTTTAGTTACCTCAAAAAAAAAATTTCACCATAGAAAACTTGAATTTGAGGGAGACTAAATAAAAAAAATATATAATAATTAAATATATAAAGTACACAGGTGTGTAATATGCGGAATCAGAAAGTACACTTCCCTCGAAAACAAATTTTGCAACATCTCCCGAGAGTAAAGTTACGTATTTTGTGCCCCATTAAAGCGTAAGTGCTATGAATTTTTAGAGAATTTTTAGAGAATATTTCAAAAGAAACTCTTAATGAATTGATACACTTTTTGAAGGCACACTTTAGTATTTTTTTTCCTCGAAGAATACGATATGTGACGTTTCGTAATTACCGAGACGATCCTCCGGAGGGGATCATCGAGCGGAGACTTTCCTTCTAAACAGCGTTCACATATAATGATATATGACCGTTTCGTTTCGAATTATCCATAAAAACTGAACTCTAGAACGATTCAAAGCAGAAGGCAATATAATTTTCAGGGATAAACTTTCGTTAAGCGTAATTAATTATTATAGTGATCGCAGATTAAGTCCTCGGTCCTACTTTGCATAAGTCCTTTTCTATAATTTATTAGGTTGAAGAAGCTACTTTAAGGAGACTAAACTATAGAAAACAAATTATTAATATAATAAATAAATGTACACTGTTACCTCCAATCCTTTATCAGAGATTACTTACATAAGAGATTACTCGGCGACTACGAAAATGACTTTTATCTTACGTTCTTCGGGAGATGGGTCGCAAAATAAATTTTTGTTTCCCTTAAGCGAGTTTTTTTTTTCCCGCGAAAAAAAACATATAAGTCTTTAAAAAATGTTGATGGACGGGAATCTAAGTTTGTAAAGAATTGATAAGAGACATAGATTCAAATGATATTGAATATTTTTTTTTTCTCTTTTCTAATTTTTCTCCAAAATAATAATTACGTGTCATCGTCTGATAAGATCGATATTCGGGTATTTCACTACATATATACGAGCACACCGGTCTGGCAGTGATTTCATCTATTTACAGCCCACAACGGTTTTAGTCGTGTTGTTGAGATAAAGACGTTATAACTCTAGACATGCTAGTTAATCGATAGTGTGTTCTCTAGAGGTATAGACTTATATTTTTCTGTGAGAATTATATTTTTCCTCGAACAACAAGAGAGTGGAGAAACCGGAGCAAAATAGAATAAAACACATGGAGCTAAGTCGTTTTCGTTTATAGTGATATGTAATACTGAAAAATACATGTGTTTAACCAGTGGTCAGACATATGACCGTGAGCTGCGAAATGATATCATAGAATATAAGCTTCTATCTTTTGTGCATCGTGGTGCAGAGGCGAGCACTATGTATGTTTATGGCGCTACAGGGGTGGAATCTGTACGTGGTGCTAGTGAGTATAAGAAGAATATAGTTTTTCACTCTCCTCCAGAATCACCACACTAAAGTTCTATCAGGTGAGATAGCCATAAGAATCTACACATCATGAGATCGGCACAACATATGATTTTTCCTATAAACTGCGATTTTAACACTGCTGGATCGTCGAAACACACTCTGCGGTCATAAACCTTCAAAAACATTTAACGCGACGACTGTCCAAAGCATACTTTCAACGATCCTTTTGAGGGGGTAAGTTGTTAATTATCAACAAAAAGTACAATTGCAAAACCTGAAAAAATATCAACTGCTTTGGGAATATCTTTGAGCCAAACGCAAATATTCGAAATTATTTAGTCCTTTTTAAAGATGCTGAATTTTTTTTCTAGCCGCATTTGTGAATCAAAGTGCATTTATATTTCCAAAGTTAGCATTTTTATCATCTTTCTTTCTATTTATTTTCTGTTGCATTATTATCTTTTTTTTTTTAATTTTTATAAAGAAATGATATATATATATATATTTATATATATATATTATATATATATTAATATATACTATATATCTATTATATATTATAATATATATATATATATATATACTTATCTATATATATTTATATATTATAAGTATATATATATATATATATTATCATTAGATATATATATATATATAATATATAATATATATATATATATATATATATTATATAATATTATTTATCTATACTACGGATAGGGCTTTTCATTGAGTGGTGGAATACTCAAGTGGCGTGTGCAGACGTTAGAGAGAGCTTGAGCAAACTACTCACACAAAAGAGTGAGAGTACATCGAGTCCATCGTCATGAGTTGCACACGGAGAGTGTACTGTGACTACACTCAGGATAGAGTCAACCACCTCACAAGGCTAGAGAGAGATTTGTCTCTATATCTTAGCTATCATATAACTATATTAATATATATATTCATTATACCAGTTTGCATCTCACACAAAAAGAGTGAGAGTTATCGAGTCACTCGGAGTGTGAGAGTGTGTGAGTTGCGCAATTTTATAGACAGCTCTCTCTCGTGTGAGGAGAGGAGAGTGAGTGTAAATAATATCACGGCGTCATATCATGTTAATTCTCGTATAAGGACTCTGAGTATACGATTAATATATCTTTAGAAGCAAGCGCTGTCAGTGTATACGTTTGTGATCGATCTCACCTGAGCCTAAGAGTGAGAGCGTACAACGCACACACCACTCATACCTTATCTTATAAATATAGTACTCGTGTTTCTCTCTCTTCCTCGAAGCGTGAACGGGCAGGTGTGTTCTCGAGTGTGTTTCTTTGTTATATATATATATATATATATATTAAAAAACATTAAAATCTTTAGAAAAATTACTATAAAACCTCAAAAGAAGTATTTGTATAGTAATCAATAAACGCTGAGTGTATTTATTTATCTCAAACAACAAATATATATCACTATTTACTTTCTCTCGTGTCCTAAACCATCCATGTCGAACCGCTTGGATTGTGTTTCGTAGATTGAAAAGATACGAGAGTTAATGCTCAGCCGTAGAATGACATCTGAGCAAACAGTGGGACATATTAGAGAGATATGTGCATTTACCGTTCTTACATGATAAACTGGTGAGTCCTCATTCAACAATTAGAGGCATAAAAATCACAGGAGCCGTGACAATACCGGTTGCCTCGCCCTATTTTTAAAATATTGGATTCCTTTCGTTAATTTAACGGGGAAGAACATCCATTTTACGCGAATTAAATTTAACGAATGCGAACATCAGTTGGCGAGACTGAGTTTCGAATTGAGAAAACACAAAGATCGAGAAGATCTGCTCAATATATACGAAAACGAAATGGAATTTCTGAGTCTTAGAATACGCGAGGATGAAATGTTTTATATGGTATTTAAAAACGAAACGCTATATGTCGGACTCGAAGGAACGGAAGAACCAACAATTATCGGAATGGTGAACACGAAATGCGGTCGTGCTGGACGAGAAATCTTCGATCGCGATCGAGATTGCATAGCTTACGATATCACAGTACCTAACAATTTTCGTCCTGCGAAACCTATAATTTCCCAACAGTACAACGGCGTTATAGTTCGCGCATTTTGCGTATATATGCGCGATGGAGAAGAAGGAGAGAATTTTTCGTATTATTATTTTTAATCTAAAACCCATCTCCGGGAAGATGTTACCAAAGGGAATTATTCGCAAATTAGTTTGAATGCCAAATAAAATAGTCTTTCGATCATATTTACTAAAAAACGAGTTTTTTCAGTTTTAAAAAATATATGTATAATATAATATAATTTGTATAAAATAAGTTTGTAAAGAAACTGATAACGAGATATGTTGGATTTTCTTTAATCCTATAATTACATTTTTATAGTCCGTACTACGTTTTAACTTCAATTTTTAAATTTTCATTATGTTGCTTGTGAGCAGAAATCACAGGAACAACTATCTTCAAGAATAGACCCCGGGAGTGTGTGAAGTTAAACACATCAGTACACTCACAGGTGGGTGAGCGGACGTTCACAGTTGGGACATCACCTCGTTCTATGGGTAGCATTTGTGCCAAAAAAATGATCTATCGATTATTTTTTTTTGCTTGCGTTATGAAAAAAAATTTTTTTCTTAAGACCCAGGAATGAGAAAGATGAAAGAAGTTATGGGCGGTATCCTTAGCGCAATGCGTGCCGTTAAGCGTAGCTTGAGGTCTCTAGTGAGACAAGTATATGATAGGAGTTGTGAGAACATCTTGCATATATCCACTACATGGTAGATGGACCCATAATTTAATCGTTTTTTTTTCTCCCACCCTCTGGTCACAAAAGAGAGTATCATACTCACACAAGGATATAAACCGGATTTCTCGCCCAGGATTAAAAATTCATATTTGTAGATATTGTCGTCATAGAGAGTGTTCTGTTGTTTATAACTAGTGGGGTCCTTAAAACAAAGAAAATAGGCTGGAAGTTTCCCAGTAATAGATTGCTATAATGACAGGCTTATATGTTTCCAAACCTGTATGATATAGCAAATTAAAATTGTTTTATTGTAGTCCTTCTTATATTTATTGTACTACTTTACTTGTTTATGTTGAAGAGTATGAAAGAATTTGTTTTTTTTTTTGTTACATTAAAAATTTTGCCCTTATCCACAACCAATAGTCATATGGCTTTACAACTCTAGAAAAATTTTGGCATACATGAAAAGTTACAACTTAAACATTTTTTAAAGGGTAATATTTCTCCAAGTGCCGGTGAAGTAAAGGTGACTTAATGATACCTTATCTGGAATAATAAAATACACCCTATATATATATATATATATCTATAATATATATAATATATTATATTATATATATATATGTATACTTATATAGTATAATTTATAACTATATATAGCGTTGATTATTATAGTTTATATTTATTTATTAATATATATATATATTATATATATATATTATAATATATATATATATATATATTATAAGGTAATATTATATATATATATTACTATTATATTATATATATATATATTATATATATATATATATACATATAATATTATATATTATATATATATATCATTCTAATATTATATAGTATATATAAAAAAAGCGAAATTTTAACCATTTTTTATTATTCCGTCTAAACGGTTTAACTCTCATTTAAAGTTTAGCATTATGTTTGCTTTCAGGCTGGTAGCAAGAAGAACAAGCTCAAAAATACCGATTTCAAGAGGACAATATGAAGGTTGTGTTTGGCACAAAAAGCCCGGTCCCCTTTTATTATGCGGTTTGTGTAAAAGAAATTAAACTTGACTTGTCTTAGAAATTTTTTTTTTCCGTACGCAGAGATAAAAAACACCAAGGAAATTTAGGCCGTACTAGCATGCCTCCTTACAGTCGGTCATAACTAATTGATAGAGTAAATTTGCGCCATTCACCGTTGACCATTATTTTTTTTCTTCTATGAATTTTAAAATTTCACAATTCGGTAACGTTCCTTTATTGTGCGATTTCCTATTATGCGTTTTGGCAGCAAATTTGAGTTTGATCTTCTTGTTCTTTTATAACAAAGATTTAGGCTGACAGTTTCCCGTAAAAAGAGCTAATTTGTTGACAGCTTATAATTCAAAACCTGTATGATATAGCAATTTAAAAATTGGTTTATTGTAGTACCTTAATTTATATGGTACTATTCTTTAAGCTTTTGTTATTCCTTAGTATTGAAAGAATGTGACTCTTCTTTAGCACTTAAATTGGGCCATTTGCAACCAAAACCCGAAATATTCATGGAGGCTTTATAGCAACTATAAATTTTTTTAAAACACCAAATTTTACATAGGTTACAAATTAACATTTTTTAAAGGGTAATATTTCTCCAAGTGCGTGAAAAGAATTACGGAATGATACCTTATCTGGAATAATAAAAAATAAACTATATATATATATATATATTATTATATAATATATAGTATATTTGGTTTGTCATATTATAATATATTATTTTTTATATAGTATATTATATATTATATAGTATATATATATATAAATTTATATTATATATATAGTATAAGAAGAGGTATAAAATTATATAGTAATATAATTATGATATATATACCCTCTGAGTTGCTCGTCGGCGAAATAACGTTCCTTCTTAAAATTCTCGGGAGATGGTTTCAAAAAATAGAATTTTTCGTTACTTAAGTCGAATCCTTATTTTTTTTTTCGAGGAAATATAGAAAATTATTTTACGAGTGTTGATATCTCTCTCTAGATACATATGCGTCACTTTCTTAAGTTTTGTTATAAACCCGCGAATTGCGGAAATTGAGGGGATCTCTCTCACTCCTCTCACTGTTGCACTCATAAGAGGGTTTATCTTTTCCTTCAGATTCTAGTCTTGTGAGAGGTGATATCTATTGAATCGTCGAAGAATGCACATTTAACGAAAAAGTATTTGCTGAGTCCAAAACCACACATCCGAAACAAACTATTGGTTTGGAAATCGCGAAATTGTATCCTTTTTATTTTTGTTTATTAACGAAAATTGTTACTAATTCAGTTACCTCTTAAAGCATTATTTATCATAGAAACCCATGGTTTAATGGACACGAACGAGTGAATATATTTCTAATGGCTAAAAGAGAGAGATTATAATATACAGTTAGCTCAGTTCCATCAAAGGTGCCCTATGATCGAATAGAAATTAGGTAGACATATATGATTACGAGTCACTCTAGCTGAATATATAAGCTGAAAATCGCGTATGTATTCGTTCTCCAGCCGTCTCTCTCGCAGACTCTCATGCAGTACGGTTATATGTTTTATCTTGTGTGTGTTAGTATAGTTTATTGCTACGTGTCCTCTTTAGCCAGAGACGACCTTTCCGTGTGAAGAAAGCCTTAAGAGCAGAAATCTGAGAGAACTCTCTCGAGTGCGTTACTAGACAGATAGTCATATCAATTAGGACACCACATCTATAAAAACAAAAAAACTAGCTTTAGAAGCGAAGATTCAAAAGAATTTTAACCGATCGGATTCGGGTATGAATTTGAACTTTTAACGGAATATTTTTTGAGAATATCTGCGCGTGAAAAAAAAAATGTTTTGGAAAAAGGAGAAAACAAAAGAGTTTTAATCAAGTTTATTTTATAAAAAAGGGTTTTTATTGTGAATAAGTAAGGATGGGACCGTAAGAACCAACACCTGTGAAGAGCAGTTCGTCAGTGCCCGGGGTGGAGACCTTAGCTGCACCGCTTACCCATGCGTTGAGTCAGATAACGGGACCAACTCAGATAATCCCCGCCTTGTACCATCCGTTAACTCTCTCGAGGTGCACGATCTCGTCGTGTGTAGAGTTGGAGAAAGAAAGTACGAACACTCACAAGGAAGTCCAGTCCTGATACAGATACACCTATTACGGCGGTTCTGCGAGGCGATAAGTGATCACGCGCACCTCAGACCTGGCGAAAAAAACAGATCCGAACCGGAATAACCGACTGATCGCAGTAGGAACCGGTAGAAAAACCGTACCTTTCACTTGGATCCGAATCGATTTCGTTCTCGGCGGTGGATTATAAATTAAAACACAATAAAATAAATAAAAAAAAAGCGTACGTACCGGTCGGTCGTAAGCTATTATACGTATAACGGCCCAATCTCGGTAAACAAACAACCAACGCGCGCGCGAAATCATTCTTTTACGACCGAATGCGTCAATAATGTACAGATCGCGCATACCGGATGACACTTTTTTCCTTTACGCGTATAATCGTAGCGAACCAGAACCGCCGAAATCGCGTTAATTATTCATAGCTCTCGATTCGATTGCTTTAGGGGAAAGGAACACTAGAAAGAAAGTCAGGAGCGTTAGTGTCGATAGAGTATATCCGTTATTCGGATGGAGTGGAGGGAAGGAAAGGCATGTTCCCGGGATATCGCCAGACGGACGGGGGACGAATACGATTGACAGGTGGAGAGCCCCGTGCAAGACAGTAGCGGTCCGGGACGCGGCGTTCGAAACGTGTTTCGTTTAAGGTGGATGAGAGTTATGTGCGACAGAGCCGTAGTTGCGACCTGGTTTTATTTGCAGTCGAAAAAAAAAAAAATATAATATATAATTTCAGGAAAGAAAAGGGAAAAGAAAGCTTTTATTAAAATAAGACACGCGAGAGAAGGAAAAAATTAGGCGATACTGAAAGACAGAACTCCCCTGGGATTGGGGGCTCGCTTGTAGTTAACGCGCGCATGATGGATCTTCTGGAATAGGATGGGACTCTAGCAGGTAAATAAAAAAAAAAAAACAAAAGCTACTCGACCGCCGATTCTATCGATCTAACTTAAGCTAGCTAGCTTAACTAAACATTTTAATCGCTATGTCGAACGACGTCTCTAGGGGGATATACGAAGCAATTCTCACACCATCTCGGAAAGTTCTTCTTCTCAATCCGAGGAACTGTCATGGACCTAACTCGAGACTAACAACTAACTAACTTCCGATTTTGCTGTTACGTTAAATATAAAAGACGAACCTCACTTTGAGCAGTTCTCCGAGATTCCGTTGATCGGGGCGGCGAGCTACTAGCGATGATCCACCGCCTGGTAGTATCACGCTCAAACCAACCAGCCCAAGCGCGAGACCGTTCACACGGAACTGTGACTCACTAAAACGAGGGAAACAGAGATTTTGTGATGAGTAACCTTGCCTTCCTAGTATCGAAAGGTCTTTTAAGAATCTCATTCATATCCGGGATCCTAAAGGATCCGCGCGCGGTTCGAAACGACTCACATCACGGATCGAAAAAAAGGACGTATAGAGAATACAGGGTTCGGTAGATAGCAGGGCGAAGGGGTCGGAGAGAAACGACAAGAAAGAAGCGGACATGACAAAAAATATTTTCCGATTTAAAATATTTATTTTCCGGTAGCTGGTATAGTGGCGAGAACGGGTCCTTGTAATTTGGTCCGAAATGCTCCGGTCTACCCACACAATTTTTTTTTAATTAAGTTTTGTAAGTTTTATGTACCTCGTTTCAATAGGTTAGGAATAATTGAGTCACTGGACAGAACTAAAAAAATTATTCCTAAAACTATACAATATAATAATGCAGGTCCACTAAGGCAATCATGACAGGCTACAGCTAATCTGAAAATTTATATACAATATTGCAGAAATACAAGCAAATATATGCATAATCACACAAAAATTTCTACTTAGAAAATATATTAATTTTTACTTTACACTAATAATACACTTGCCTGAAGCTCCGCCCTTTCTAATTCCCACTGTGAACGTTCCATTTCAAACTTAGCCCATTCATGTTGAATGAAGTGCAATATACCAGGTATCGAATATTGCAAACGTTGATTATTTTCCTCGAGATTTTGTCTATTGGCTACACCAGTAGGAGAACTACCTCCGAGCTGATTTTGATTAGCAGCTTCATCCATATTCGGTAATTACCAAATCTTTCGACTCATACCATTTCGGCCATTACACTAAGAGAAATGTAAACATGATGAGGTACTGATAAGTGTTGAGAAAAAAGAAAATGAGATCAATAATAACCATTTAAAAAATATATATCTAACAAAAGAACAATTTATGATGGCAAATAAATATATTTTATTATACAAAATTACAAGTTGCAAATTCATTCACGAAAAATAATGCCAAATGTATATTAAGATACAACTTCAAAATGAGGTTTGATTGTAAATACCAAATTCTTAATGAAGCAAAACAATGCTATTTCAAACTGAAAAACTATTGAAAAATCTCTTTTAAATATAAAAAACAAACATTCAATTTTATACATATCATATTAATTTGTAAAATCCATAAAAAATAAATAAAACTATACTATGAAGTAAAATATTGGAACGAACTGACATCTGATATAATATTATTATATATAATTGAAGCGCAGTAAAGACCTTTTAAAATTATAATTACTGAAAAATATTAAAAATAACAGTGTTAAACTGGTGTAAAAACTCAAAAAATGTTGTCCGTCTGCCTTATTTGCTACTACTACCACTACTCCTACTCCCTTTTTACTACTATGCGATGTTTATTTCACCAAACTGAGGTGTTTTAAACAAAAATCATAAAAAATTCGTTTTTTTCCACAACTTAACTGCTCCTTTATAACTATATATAATATTAATAATACTATACAAAAAAATAAAAATAAAGATATATATATCAAATAATATATATATATATATATAGTATATATATATATATAATATATATATAATTTTAGGACTATCTTAATTTTAATTAGAGTTTGGGAATGGGTCTTCCTCAGGCGATCCTGATTCAGAAGATATAGGGGTTATTTATGCTGTTTGGGTTACCGCTCTACTGGGTACTATATATTATATAATAATATATATGATTCTATATATAGATATGATATTTACTACCTGAAAGAGCAAAATATTATCCTATTCTTAAATTAATACTATTTAAATTACCCCCCGTATGCAGATTTCCCATAAAAAAATATCATCAATCGTATGTCCGTAGACATACACATACAAGTATATATATATATATATATATATATATATATATATATTTGAAATATATATAAAAAATATGTCAGATATATTCATATAAATATATATAAATAATATATATATATATATATATTATAATATATATATATATATACTATAAGTGTTTTTGAAATGGCTTGAAGGAAGAGGGAGAAAGAAGGTTTGTTTTTAGAATTTTTCCGATTCCCAGTGCTGCGATATGTATGTCGCGTTTGTGTGAATTCTGGGCAAATGTTTACCTATAACGTGCCCATAGCCGACTCTCGGTTTTCTGTAAAAGTTCGATTTCGTGGCGTTGACTCCGGACTTTCGACTTCGTTTTAAACGCACTCGCTCAAATTCGACACAAAACGAACAATTCGTGAGCCAATGGCTTGAAATTCCTTACCTCGGCTCTTCTTTGACTTCCTCCCTTTCAAACGGTCTTGCCTTGTGGGTCAGGAGTTAAAGAAAAAGAAAAAGACTGAAGAACAAAGTGTGAGATGGCAGAAACAAGCAGAATTAATTTTTTATTCCCTCTGTCCCCCCAAATCTTTAGTTTTCCTTAATGATGACTTTTCAATTTGCATTCTTCAGGTCATGTTCAAATTTACTAAGATTCTCAATGTTTTTAACATTTCTGAAAGAAAGATAATTATCATATTCATCATAGGCAAGGTGTTTGAAAACTCGTTCATATTTATTAAATAGGGATTATAATAAGATTAATGATGAAGAGATGGGTAACTTTTTTCATCATCGTTATTACTTACTACACAATTTGCAAATAAAATAATAAAATATACAATAATAATAATAATAATAATAATAATAATAATAATAATAATTAATAATAATAATAATAAAATAATAATAATTTTTAACAAAACTTTTCCAACTCATGAACATGACATCTGCTATAGCAAGATTAATGATGGATTAAGAAGAATATATTTACTCACTCGTTATTACTTTACTATACAAAAGCAATGCATCATAATATACTTTAATTAATAGTAATAATAAAATTTTCGATTTTTTTTTCTTTGCTTAAATGTTTCGTTGGCCAACGTACTTCATTATTTTTATAATCACTAACTACTAGCCTAACTATCTTTGGAAGTTTTTAAGGCATATATTATTATATTATATTATATATATATATATATATTATATAATATTATTACTATATATATATATTTATATTTTATATATATATATAATATATACTAATATATATTATAATATATATAATATTATATATATATAGATAATATATATATATATTATATATATATATATATATATATATATATATATATATATATATATATATATTATATATACTAACTATATATATATATAAAAGTTATTTTTAAGTAGATCAATCAGAATTGTTTATTCTGATTGTA
>JABUQX010057905.1:25000-35000 GCA_015478945.1 Trachelipus rathkii
TAAAGCAATCATTATAATACTTACATCTAATTTTAAGTGTCATGCCATCTATAAATTTTTATAAAATTTACACTTAAAGCATAAGACATATAACATCTATAAACATAAAAGAACATATAATATATAGGTAAGTTCTTTAATTAAGTATCATCTTAAGAACTAATTTCTTTTTTCAGGTTTTCTCAATTTTTCTATTTTTAATTTTCTTTTATTTTCTTTAGGTATCTTAACATTAAGTTGCAATGTGTTACAATTATGATACACAACACAAAATACAGTATATAACAGTACAGACATATAGTTATATTAACGGTACAGCAAATATTCAACATGTACATAAATAGTACAAATAACAATACTCACAAGTATTAAGAAGACAATTACTAACATGGAAGACGTATATAGTGTCATCAAAACATGTAGATTCAAACTTAACGTGTAAGACTTACATAGTGTTATCAAACATGTAGCAACATGTAAGACATACACAGTGTTATCAAAACTAGTAAGTTCAAAACCTAACTTTAGTTTCAGAAGATAAAAAGCTACTTTTATAGAATAAAAAAAACATTTATATTATGTACAGCTTAATAAGTATAAACCCATTAATTGGAACATGGCAACTATTTTTATGTTCCGAGTATTATATTTATTTTCTTCAATATTATTTGAATTGCATTTTGGTTATTTTGTACTTGTATTTTATTTTGTTTTGGAATAGCTTTCATTCTATTGGGATCCACGACAAGGCAAAAATACCAATAGAAGTAGTAGCTGTCACTTTGAGCTTTTAATTTCTTTTACGAATAGCTCCTCTTCTATTGGGATTTACGACGGAGGTAAAAGTACCAAAGAAGTAGTAATTGTCAATGTATTAAGAGAAGTAGTTACATCTGTAATGGGAGTCGAATGGAAAGATGTAAAATTTTCCTAACTGGGTACATTCTTTGTGAATACGTAGGGGTAGTGTACTTTAAAGTACTCGTAAACTTTGGAGATAGTTTAGGGGAAGCTTCGGAGGAAGTTTCGCTGAAAGTTCAGGTGGTAACTTTGGTGTAAGTTCCGGAGGAGAAGATCCAGTAGGAAACTGATCTAGGACATCAGAAACAGACCTAGAACGTACACGAGGATTTGGAGTCCAAGATATAGTAGGAGGGTCTATTTCGTGAAAAGAAGGAATGGCAGGACTAACTGAAGGAGGTTGCTGTCTATCATGACTACGCAATCTCATGGGAGAAGAATCGCGAGGGCCACGAAATTGAGGATGAGGACGAAAAGAAGGATCTTGTCGTCGGTCATCTCTAACAAATACTTCTTCAGGAGAAGAAAGAGAAGTGTCTACATTAGGGTATTCATCATAATACCGTAATGGAGGAGGAGGTATTGCAATAGCACCCCCATCTGACCCATCTGGAAAAGAAGGCGGACTATTATCGTGCATAGATATTCTTCTAGAGAGAAGGGGAGAGCTATGAAGAGAAGTTCTTCCAGACATGTGTGGAGTACGAGGAGAGAATAGTTGCTGAGAACTATGTGAAATATTTCTCCCCAAAGAATAAGTAGTGAATGGACCAAAATTTTGATTCGAGGGAGATTGCACAGATGAATGTCCTGATAAAGGAATTCTCTGTGTTGTTTGCTGATGCTGAGTTTGTGGGATATGTCGTCTCGGAGTAGAGGGCATAGAAGGAGGAAGAGATGACTCTGGAGAAATAGGAGTCACACTTAGTTTTGGTACAGGATGTAACGCACGCGGTGCAGCATACACTTTTGGAGACATCATTGGTCTTTGATTTGCAACTTCTTGTTGTTCACGTTGTTGTGTCCGTTGTGCCGCTTGCACGATGTGGAAGCAAAACTTCGTGTGCAAATTGTTGTAGTTGTACATGTGGTGGCCTAACATCCCTGAATATCACATACTCAGTAGCATCATCCTCAGGTGTATCATAATCACCGGATACGCTCCCCGACGAGACGGAACTCGACGATCAGGTGGAGGAGGGGCTGGATGAGGAGGAGCACGTCTAACCTTTTGAAGGGGATTATATGATTTCCAATGAGAAAATAAGGAATTTTCGGCAGTTTTAACTACCGGCATGGGGAGAATTTTCAGGTTACCAACATGGGAGACAAATTCCTTATTAGTAACAAAACAACGAAGAAGATACTTGTTGAATTTAAGAGCATTAATGAAAAAATAGGGACCAACCCATTTCTTGGAAAGTTTGGGCGATAAATTCGGGGGTTTAACAGCAAGTAGATAGACGTAGTCGCCTATACGAATAGGACGAATCGGTGCTTTCGCATGTTGCTGTTGAGCAATCCTAAAAGTTTCTTTTTCCAATTTTTGACGAGCTAAATCGCGAATTGCAGCAGCTCTTTCAGCCATTTCTGCGTTAAAGTCTTTAAATGATCTTTTAGAGGAGAAACATAATTAGGGAGGTCATATGGTAATCTGCGAACAAAGAAATGCAGGAGAAAGTGGGAAGTGTTTCCGATATAAGAATTATAAGTAGTATTTAGGGCAGTTTGGGCAAAATCGATATCCTTTCTCCAATCATCTTGCCTAAAAGAAACGTATTGACGGAGGTAATCTTCTACACGACGATTTTCTCTCTCTACTAAACTATTAGAGGCCGGATCCGGGCTGCTATTGTGCGATCATTTATGTTCCATGTCTTACAGACCTCATTAAAGAACAGTGAAGTAAATTCACCGTCATGATCCGTTAATACTACCTCTGAGACAGAATGCGATACTATTACCCTATTTAAGAGGATTTCGTCTACTACTTTGCCATCGCGAAAAGCGACAAATTTCGCAGTATCTAGTGAGAGCATCCTTGAATACTAAAATATATTTAGCACCGGAATGTTTACATTTAAGAATTGGACCTATTGTGTCCAAATTGACCCTAGAAAAAGGTGAGAAAGGAAGAGGGTAAGAGTTTATAGCTACTGGGTGAGGCTTGGAACCTTTCACCTTGATACAAGAAATACACTGTTTACAAAAGAAGGAAATGTAAGCGGATATTCTAGGAAAAGTGTATAATTCTCGGATTCGACGTTCAGTGCGTTCAGCAACGGGATGTCCAGCAAGAAATGTGTTATGATTCAAAAATATTATTGTATATATTAAAGAATCAGGAATCTCTATCAGATACTTATTGTCTTTAGAAATGCAATAAAGAATACCATTAATAATGACGTGGGGCAAGCAAGTATCAGGAGTAGTAGAGTTCTCTATCCTCTTTATTATTTCTAATAGTCTAGGATTTTTTCCTTTTTTCGTGGAAGAGGATAACTCTAGTGAAAATATATATTCTAGTATAAGCAAAAGCTAATGGAATAGGATTCTGATTAAGAATACCAATAGGAGAAGAAATCTCCTTAGAATAAGTGATAGAAGATGAAGAAGGAGAATTATTGATCTGTTCTTCTTTAGAGGAAGGTAAATGACCCGTGTTAGGAACAGGGTGTCGTCTTAGATAATCGGGCCCTACATTTAACCTACCTAATTTATAAATGATTTCGGGATTAAAAGATTGAAATTTTAAATTCCCTCTTTCTAACCTACCAGATAATTGTTTGTGTCGGAAAAGGTGCTCTAAGGCGGCGTGATCTGTATAGATCTTAAGAGGGTAACCAAAGATAAAGGTTCTATATCTGGTAATGACATGTACTATAGCTAAAGCTTCTTTTTCCGTTGCGCTATAATTTAATTACTCTTTATTCATCATCTTAGATGTGAATGCCAGCGGTTTCTCTTTTCCATTTTCATCCAGTTGGGCTAATACAGCTCCAATTCCGTAAGCGGACGCATCAGTTATTAAAAGAAAAGGTTTGGTATAATCAGGGAAAGAAAGAGCAGGATCAAGGAGTAAGAGTTTCTTTAAAGTGTCTTAGGCGGTCTGTTGCTCTAACTGCCAAGAAAAAGTGGCATTTTTCTTTAACAACAATGTCAGAGGCTGTGTAATTACTGAGTAATTGGGAATAAGATTTCTGAAATAATTATAGAAACCCAAAAGAGATAGGATATCAGACACACTTTGAGGAATTTTAAAACCTTTTAAAGCTTCCAACTTTACCGGATCTGAGGATAAACCTTTTTCACTAATTTTGAAACCTAAGAAGGTTACAATGCTCTTAAAGAAGGAGCATATTTCAAGTTTTACCTTGAGATTTGCTTTATGAAGAGCATTAAAGACTTTAGTAAGGTGAGAATAATGAGAAGAAATGTCTTTGCTAAAAATGAGAATATCATCTATAAATAGCAAAAAACGACACCTAACAGACCTGACAAAACCATTACCATAGTACGGCTGAAGACAGAGGGTGAGTTTTGGGCACCTTGGGGCATTCTAAGGTAATGAAAGTGCCCTCGAGCTGTGGAGAAAGCGGTAAGGTGTCTGGATGATTCCTCGACCTCAAGGTGTGAGAAATCAGAGAGCAAATCTAAACAGGAAAAGACGCGAGCACCCCCAATCAGGGAAAGAGATTCCGAAATATTCGGAAGAAGAAAGCAATATTTCACTGTTAATGTGTTGAGTTTCCTGTAGTCAACTACAACTCTCATCCTTCCACCAGTCTTTTTAGGAATAAGAAGAAGAGGGGATGAATTAGCAGAAACAATAGGTTCAATGTAGCCTTTAGCAAGACTATCCTCTACCCATTCATCAATAATTTCCAAATACTTATCCGGTAAACGATAAGGTCTCGTGTGCACATAATGAGGAATACCTTCAATGAGTTTTATAGAAAATTTGTTTAATTTGCAATGTCCAACAGGGTCATCAGCTACTACAATCGCATTTCTATTTTTAACCAGGAAAGAAATCATTTCTTCTAAGTGAGAAGAATTATTCAATACATATTTATTAGAACCTTTACCAGACTCAAAGAGCAATATTTCAAGGTAAACTTCTCTAATTTGGTCATCATAAAGGTTATTTTAAGCTTATTTGTTAATTAAATTATAATAATTTAAAAGTGCTTCGTTCTTTTGTAAAGTTATGCAGCAAACTTTAACGGTAATCGATAAGATATTTTTTTTGTTATCAATATTTTATCAATTTTCTAATTTTGGTCCCCCTTCCCCTACTAATTTCATTTATTACCCCACTTGCCTCAGAAAAGGGTACTTGAGTTTAAGAAATCTTTTCTATTATCAGTGATGAGAGCTATACTTTCCGGGGAAGAAGCATGGGCATCAGACTCAACTTTGACGGAAAGAATATACCTTCAATATGGTAGTATCTCGACAGCAGAAAAAGAGTACACTTTATATGATAAACTATTTCAACATTTGGAACCTTAGAAATGTTGTTTGAATACATTCCAGGGATATTGCACTTCGTGTTTGCAGAAAAATACGGATTCGAATGTATTGAATCATTTTGGAGTAGTACCTGAGGTACTGGAAGTTCGGAAGATGGGTTAAAATGAGATTTTGTCAACTAATCAAAATCTACACTTTTGACATTTTCTCTGAAATTGACTCTATTCGTGCCCAGGAACGGCACTGAGGGCGTTGAACGTCCATTAAACGAATCAGGATGAAAATTAGAAAACTTATAAAAAATTTGACATATGGAATTTTCTTGAAAATTAGCTCTATTCGTACCCAGAAACGTTACAGAGGACGTTGAACGTCCCAAATAGGAGCTGAGATGAGAAAAAGAAGACTGTTCGAAATCTTCATTTATGAAATTTTTCTGAATATTGGCTCTGTTTGTACCCAGGAACGGTACTATGGGCGTATAACGTCCATATGATGGGCCATAGTGAGGATAAGAAGACTGGTCAAAATCTTCATTTATGGAATGTACATGAAAATTAGCTCCATTCGTACCCAGGAACTGTACTGTGGGCGTTGAATGTCCATAGGATGAGCTGGAATGAGAAAGTGATAACTGATCACAATCTGCATTTATGAAATTTTCATGAGGAGTAGCTCTATTAGTACCCAGGAACGGTACTGAGGGCGTAGAACGTCCTAAATTTGAGCTAGAGTGAGAAAAGGAGGACTGATCAAAATCTGTACCTAAGAGATTTTCTCTAAATTGGGCCTTTTCCATATTTTAATTACCTCCTTCTCAGCTACCCAGGATTTGGTTTACTTGCGGTCGTTGAATCGTCCGGGACAAATGGCTGGGAAGAAATGTGCGAGATCATAGGAAGAGAAAAACCCGGGAAAAAACCCCGGGCAGGGACCGACCGGGGCGGGAATTTTGCCGGGGCCGGGGCCTGGGTCGGGGCTGCTCTATTTTAGCCGGGGCCGGGGCCGGGGCCGGGGTTAGCTAAAATTAGAAATGTAAATTCAAAAAACACTGAAAGTCTTAAAACTTGGATGAAAATTAAATCTTTAATTTCAATTAGTTTAATATATAATTTAATTAAGAAACAAAACATTCAATATAATTCACTAAAAAATTATTTGTAGAAAGAAAGGTTTAGGAAGAATAATGGATTTTCTAGAAGAATAAGTTGTATTAATATATTATATTTAATATATTATATATATATACGTATATATATAATATATATAATATCATATATAATATAATATATATATATATATAGTATATATAATAATAATATATATATATATATATATATATATAATATATATATATAGATATATATATATATATATATATATAATAGAGATATATATATATACTATATATATATATATATATATAATATATATATATATATATATCATATATTATATAATTATATTAAATATATATTATTATATATATATATATATATATATATATATAGTACTTGTAAGATATATATATATATATACATATATATATATATATATATATAGTTATATATATATACTATATATTATATATATATATAGTATATATATTATATATATTAATTATAATATATATAGTGAGATATATATATATATAATAATATACTATATATATATATTATATATTATATATAAATATATAATATCTATATATATACTTATATATATATATTATATATATATATAATAATACATATATATTATATATATAAGTATATATAAAGTAGTATATATATATTATATTATATATTATTAATTAAATATAAGATAAATTAATTTTGGGATAAGAGAAAACTGAAAAAATGCGTAAGTTTTGATGATATTTACTTTAGAGGAAATAAATAACATTACATTTTCGTACAAACTATAGTAAGAGTGCCCCTTCGAATTCGTTTGATATATCAAATTTCGATATTTTTATGTAAAAACTCGGAAAAATTATAATTTGGCCTCAATTTTAATTTGAAATCATAGTAAATACAAAAAAAATGTATTATATTTAGGTATTCATGAAATTTAGTCCTTTAAAAGTTATTATTCTTTAAAAGAATTAAAATATATTTTTTTATTTTGTTTGATTTAACCCTCTATTATTTAGTGTAAATTTACAGTTAACCCCGGTAGAAAACCCCGGTTTTGCCTGATTTTTGGCCGGGGCCCCGGGTTCCTAACTGATCACAATCTGGACCTTTGACATTTTCTCGAAAATTAACTGTTTTCGTACCCAGGAACGGTACTGCAGGCGTAGAACGTCCGGAAAACGAGTTGGAATGGGAAAATGGCAACTGATCAAAATCTGGACCTATGACATTTTCCCGAAATTTGACCTTTTTCGAACTCTTTGAAAGTACTGAAGGTGTGTTGTGTCCATAAGAATGATTGTTCTGGTCCAATTCTACATTTGTAGAAATTTTCTGCCGAAAATTGGATTTATTCGTACTTAGAGGATGTGTTGGTGACTTGGGAAGTCCAGAAACTGATTCAGAAGGAAAATTTATCCACTGTACAGAATCTTCACATATGAAATTTTTTGGAATTTCGACCCTATTAGTCCTGTGGGAAGGTGCTGAGGGTGTAGGAAGAGCAGCGGAAGCATTAGAAGCAGAATAAGAGTACTGATCAACTTCTTTACTTACAAAATTCTTATTACAGTTGGCTAATAAGACGTGCTGTTCATTAATAACTTCTTCCGAAGTTAAACCCGCTTTATTCGGACCTACTTCGTCCATCTCATCGATGAGAGTACTATGATAATTGCCGCGAGATTCACCTGTGTGCGACGCGCGCGAATTATTATTACGGCTGCGAGAATTTAATGAGCGAGTATTGCTTAAGTTCCATCGGGAAGAAGAACCTAAGACTTCGGCATCAGGCGACCCTCGGAGAGGATTCCCTTGTTTATAGTTGCTTAGATAAAAAGGATCTAAGACTTCGGCATTGGTGCCTCGAGGAGGTGCACCAGAAGTTCCAGCAGAGGGGGGGCCCCATAAGAGGGGTCTTCTCAATGTGTAAATGCGGTGAGTCGGAGAGGTGCACATTAATTTCCAGAATTTTTATGGAAATTTATGTTGTTCCCTCGAGAGGGAGACCCTGAAGCTTCTAAAAGAGGGGGGCCTCGGAGAGGATTTCCCCTAGGAGTGCCTAAAGTTTCTCGGAGAGGTGAACTCATGACGACTCCAGTGTGAGGAGGAGGGGGTCTTTCTAAAGGAACTCCGCTAGGAGTGTTCAAAGTTCCCATAAGAGGTGAACCTGAGACTCCTACAGGAAGAGGAGGTCCTTGTACAATACACCCTCTATTATTAAATTCCCCATCATTATTCTTTACATTTCTAAAATAAGATTGTCCCTGTGGAGGTATCTGTGATAATCCTTTTAATGAGGAATTATCGTGTGAACTTAAAATATGTGTATTGTGGATATGTCTAGGAAGGCCTTCCGAGTAATAATTTGTGTTATTATTCTTCCCAGACGCTTTGGGATTAGAACCAGTATGAGCTATTTTCAGCGGAATATCGCACACTCCCTTTCCTTCCTCATCGTAAACATGAACTGCGTTATGACGTAAATTTATTAGTATAGGCACTTCACATAAAATGTCGGTGCCAAGAAGCACTTCGGTTGGGAAGGATGATGCATTATCCACAATGTAAAATCTTCCGGGATTAGAGATTTTATTTAGCAATATTTTTAGTTCTATAACACCATAAATTTTAAGGTTTTGCCCTGAAATTGATTTTAAAGACAAGTCCACAGGGTGCAAGACAGGACGATCTTCATGCTTAGGGGTAGCCATGCATAGTTTATGAAAGAAGGACAGTTAGTTTGGCTATGCTACGCGTAGCCCCGACGTCGACAAAGCAGTCAGAAGCACATATATAAGCATGATAAACCGTTAAAAGAAGGGGAAGGCTAAATAATCTTCCAGGCTTTTGAAGAAGCGAAGAAGAAACTATATAAGAAGGAGATTGATCTTCGTTAATCAGAAAAGAAGAATATTCAACAGGAAGAGGGTCAGTATTAATGAAGTCATTCTCAGAGATGACTCTTAATGTATTGGAGTGGTCAGAAAACGGAGCCTTGTTTCCGACTAGTTCTGAAAAGGTGATTCCTCTGAAGGATGACCATGCAGCTGAGTATCATATTGAGGATATGAATAACCATATGGTTCTAGAGGAGGAAAATATGGTTGCTCAACCTCAGAAAGGGGTTGAGTCTCTGGTGTCACATTCACCATATCCATATGTTGTGTAGCATAAGAAGGGTAGGAAGCATAGGAAGGACAAACATGCAGAGGGCCGACATAGGCCTTTGTGACATGAGGGGAACATATATGCTAGAAGAGAAAGGAAGATCAGTTCTAAGGACATCAGATAAATAAGAAGAAGGATAAAGGTAAGCAGAGGTAAGAGGAAATTTTTGAGGAAAAGAAAAACAGAAGCTGAAGGAGAAGCTGCATAAGAAATATTAGCAGTCGCTATTTCGCTCCTTTTGGCTTCTTTTCCTTTCTTACCTTTATTCTTTTTACCTGTCTGATTAACTGCTTTGCCTCTTTCAGGAGACAATTTTTTCACTCTCTTTTGTGCACTTGGATGATTAAAATTCCAAGTGGTTCCTTTTCAGGAATCTTGTGTTCCCTGCACATGATAGGCCTTACAACTTGAGCAGT
>JABUQX010057905.1:40000-45000 GCA_015478945.1 Trachelipus rathkii
GTGGAAAATGCAATAATCTTACTAGCTTCTCTGCCTCATGTCCTTTCTAACTTTTTCAAAAATGTTAACACTTAACTTTGCTTCTTCTTCTTGCCCTCCTTTATTTAGTATTTTCTGACAACACAACTGCCATTTAACCTTCAACTGAAGATGAACTCTTTCCTCAAACCTTTGTTTCTAATTCCACCTTAGACGATTCCAGTGATATTCCTTTTTCTCCACCTCCTTTCAACATATTTATGCCAATATTGTAATTTGTTATTTCTGCTTTTTCTAAGCTTAACACTAAGAAGGCGTACAGTTTTTATGGTATTCCTCCTATGGTTCTCAAAACTTGTGCTTTCAAGCTTGAACTTTGCCTTGTTAAATTATTCCGTCTCTGTATTTCTACTTTGGCCTTCCCTTCTTGCTGGAAAGGTGCGCCTGTTCCGAAAAAAGGGAACCAATCTCAACCCTCCAACTATCGCCAAATCTCTCTAACTTCTGTTCTTTCTATTTTTCGAATCTATTCTAAACAGGAAGATTTGAAAACACCTCAATTCTTCTAATCTTATCTCTGATTGCCAGTACTATTTTCGTAAGAAGCGCTCTACTGCCGACCTTCTTTCTGGTCTCTCTGTTTCTTGGTTCTCTTTCCTTCAGTATTTTGGTGAATGCCACCGCTCATCCTTTAAATCTATAAATAGTTGTGTTACTCATGGTTCTGTTTTATCCTTAACTTTTTCAACTTTTCATAAAAGACCTCTCTCTATTACTTCATCCCATATCCACTTCTATGCCGACGACTTCACCCTTCATTACTCCCCTCATTTTGATAGACGTTCTTTTCAACAACAATTAGCTCACGCTAGGATGGCACTCTTGGATCAACTAGCTTCTGATCTTTCTCGAATTTTTTTGGGGCATTGAGAACAAGGTTGGTTTCAATTACTAAAAATTCAGCTCCTCTATCTTTCCATTCCACATAATCCTTCACACAGCTATAACATTTTTGAAAACACATAACACAAACCTTCGTCTGTCCTTAATATTCTTGGTGTTTATTTTTCTCGTGTCCATAATTGGAAGGATTACATCACTTCCCTTTGTAAAAGCTTCTAAAAGGTTGAGTGTTCTAAGACGGCTTCAGAATTTCTTCACGCCACCTCAGTTGCTTGATATTTATAGGGGAGTCGTTCTCCCCTGTATAGAGTATGCCTCACGCACCTGGGGTGATTCCACTCACACAGCTCCTCTTGAAATGGTTGAGTCTTGGACCTTTCGTCTTATCAATCGAATTTTTGCTTCACTCTTTTTATTTCATCGCTATTACAACGGACACTGCTCTTCGGAACTCTTCAATCACATACCTCCTCCATTGAGAAGGGTTCCTGCAACACACCTTTCTACACAGTCTCATATTTTCTCTATGCAACTCTCTGACCTCAGACTTAACCGCTATGCTCAATCTTACATGTACTCCACTGGTAAAGTCTGGAACACACTCCACCTATCCATTTTCCAATTTACCTTTGACTTACACACTTTCAAACTCCATGTATCGGGGCATGTCGGCCTTTAAATTGTACCTGCATAGTTAACTACCCCCAACTCTGGTGGAATTAGGTCGGGACAGTGATTCCAAACATTGTTTAATTGTTTAATTAACCCTTGCTTAATTTTCTATAATACGAGGAACCCCTACCGATATTTTATAACTAATTTTGATGATGATGATGAATATATATATATATATATATATATATATATATATTTTATCAAAAATTCTTATTTTGTTAATATATATATATATATATATATATATATATATATATATATATATATATATATATATATATATATATATATATATATATATATATATATATATATATATATATATATATATATAATAACCATTCTTAAATACTCGTGATTTGCTTCACACCTAGTGTTTTATTGTAAATACGTCACTTTATCTACTATAGTGATATCTGAGTAACTCAAACCCCCAAACCTACAGTTAGTTTTTAAATTATATTATTTTAAATTATCAATACTTTCTCACCTGTAGTTCAAACTTTATTAAAGACATCTTTTTGCAATTTAATCCGTCTAACGTGAGAACTCAGAGTAGCTTCTACGCTAACTACCCTAGCAGTCCAGTCAAACTAAGAAAAATGACCCATAAACCTGGGCAAAATTGCTTCACAAGCGATTGAAGTGGTATTCAACTTAATAAATGTTGCTTTATAACATATCCAAAATCAGACAAAATCCAAGTATGGGAAAGTATTGAAAAATCAAATTCAAAATGGCGTCGGAATGTCGATTTTTTGTTATATTTGTTTAAAGATATTTTGTATATATTGAGATTAATGAAAGTACATCCATTAAATATAAGAGTAAATATTGAAATCTCAAAGAAAATAAAATTATATTTCAAGAATAGAATTTATTAGAAGGACATATAAATATTAGTATTTACATTTTTATTGTCATGGTTAGTATAAAAGTACTGTAAGAACAAAGTCCTTAAAGAATTGAATAAGTAATGTCGGACAAACTATGCATCTGAATAACTGTCATTGTTTTCAGTTTCAACATTGTTGTCACATCCACTGATCTGGCACTTCCCACAAGAGGCTGGACAAGGCAGCCCGTTCTGTTTGCATCCACATCGCATTGTTGCGCAATGCGTCTTACAAGAACAATGGATCATTTTCAGTAACCACTCTGGGGTTGGTGGCATTTCAGATACTGTAGGGTAATACGAGTTTTCCCTAACAAACCAACCCCATTCTGTTGCAGCTAAAGGTGTGTCTTGTGATTTCCAAACACATACCTGATAGTATTCACAAAAGCTATGGTACTTTGTTGCTGATTCTGTAGGTGGCCAATGTTCAGGTGCAGCAAACGATTAGCTGCTGCAACTTTTTCCACTAGTATTCGATGACGAAGTGCTTTTAGAGAATTTCCTGTCTTGCCGTCACATGGTATTGACATAGCCTTACTTCCTGCAGATTCAATGTCATACTGTTGAGTTCCATCTGAGGAAAATAAGCCTGCAGCCAGCTGTAGTTGTTCATCATTCATTAGTTTTTCCTATGTTTTGGCCTTTCCGATGCCAAAGATTCTGGACGTTGTGTCACAACCAATAAAAGCATGTAAAAACAAAATGTTTTTACAAATATCACTACCCAGCAAGGCTTTAATTCCAAGAATATCATAACTGGATTTGTAGACAACAGTCTTTTTATGTCACTCCGTAAGTATTGCTTAAAACCATTGTTTTTCACATGGTAAAACAAAAGAACCAACAAGTCTATATCTTCGCCAACAGTGACGATCATTATATTGGTAGATGACGTTACTGCAGATTGAACAATATCTAAATCTGCATCTCCATCAGCTTGTTTTACAGTGCACCCTATTTTTGTCAAGGCTTCTGATACGAGCATAATTAATTGCTACTTATTTGTATAATTGGCCAAGAAATTTTCTTTCTCCCAGACAAACTTCATAGTAGGACTGAAGTGTACAGTCTTGCTAATTTTGCAAGTGCTGCGCCTTCTGTGAGTCATGTCCTTAATGGAAGGATCACCGCCGTAGCCATCGAAGACAACACTTGCTCTGCCATAATTATCAAATGTAAACTTTGTGTACACTTAGTGAAAATAGAACACTTTTAATACAAATAAGAGAACTTGTACACCGCTTAACAATAAAAGCGACTATGATTTTAAAATGAGTTTAGACATAAAAGATAATATAACACCCCTGTTCAAATATAAGTTTAAAGAACTAAATTAATTTTCATCCAATCACAGGTAAGACTCAGGATATGAAAAAACATGTTTTTACATACCTTAAAGACAAAAAAGCGATAAAATAATTCTCGACTAATCACATACGACGCCACATAGAGATAAGGTTTACTCCGTCCACTCGCAAGAAAGGAAAGCATTTCCTTCTTACTTGCTTAAAAGGTCTAACCGATCCAGAATGTTTCAGTTTGAAATATATTTATAAAAATAATGATAGCATTGATTTTCGATTCTTGTCTATGCTGGAATTATCTTTTGACCTGGCATTAGGCTTAAAGCAGTACGTGGTATAAAAAGCCATATCCTATATTTATGCCTAAAGTAGTTATTTCACTACTTTTTACAGAAAGAGATCAGTCTCGTATCTGTAAGGAATGTACGTTTTTGTGTGTTTTTCGTGATGGATTGTCAATGTACATAGATAATAATAATAATAATAATAATAATAATAATAATAATAATAATAATAATAATAATAATAATAATAATAATAATAATAATAATAATAATAATAATAATAATAATAATAATAATAATAATAATAATAATAATAATAATAATAATAATAATAATAATAATAAAGCAAATCCAAATTATTTAAAAAACTTTGAAATATTTTCAGTTAACATTGAATGAATAATATAAATGTAAGTGAATAATTGTTATTTGTAAATAAAAACCTAGAATGATTTTAATAAAATACATGTTATGTTATCAGAGAAGAACTTATTTTGCTATGTTTATACTTAATACATGGCTAAATATGATGTAAACCAGTAAGTCAATAGAACAAACCGTGGCAGAGCATGGTATAGAGGGATGCTAGGATCTTGCGTTACTGATTTACTGATTTAATGCTTTAGGGTATGTAAAATATATGTTTTTAATAAAATTTCATAAAATTTTAGTAAAAATTATTTTAAAACTTGATACATAAAATTTATAAACAAAAATTATTAACAGTTAATAATAATAATAAATTCTTTGTTCAAAGATAATGATTTATTAAAGAAGTTTTAAGAAACTTTGAATAATTTTAGTTATAATGGAATGAGTAATATAAATGTACGTGCTTAATTAAAACAATGTTTTTAATAAATTATATGTTGTGTTCATACAAGAGAACTTGGCATGTTTAAACAGTGTATATTTTAATGAACCTGATGTGTGTGTGTGTATGTAAATGTGTATATG
>JABUQX010057905.1:50000-58537 GCA_015478945.1 Trachelipus rathkii
TTGACAAAATATGGAGTTTGGGTAAATGAATGATTTAAAAAGGAGAAAATTACAGGGACATCAATTATTGAAGAATTAATTAATTTTAGAGATTTCAATACATGAGAAGGATTTATGAAATGATATTGATTTGTAGTCAAAGTACATCCTTGATTCAATATATATATGTTAGATACGGGTGTTGTTTTAACTAGAGGATGTAAACAATTTAGTTGTGCGTCTACGGGGTCATTAAAAGAAATGATTATCTTAGAATGAGCTTGAATTGAATATGGTTCTTTAGTCAAATGATATTCATGATTACAATGTAATGGAGTGTTATGTTTTAGGTCCATGAATGTGTTATTAGTATACAAAAACAATTCACATGATGGAGAAGTAAATGAACTAAGGGACTGAAACATAGAACATATGGAATTATTAAGTACATGCAAACAGTGAGAAAATTGTACATTGGACATATAACTATATTTCATAATTTGTTTATTTGCAAAGAAAATGTTATATTTTGGTTTAAACACTATACGAGAATGCCCAGAGTTAGTAGGAGTGGGAAAAGGAATCATGCGATAAGCATTGTATATGTCATGATCGGAAAAGGGAATTAAAGTGACAATACTATAGGGAACAGTATCTAAAATAGTCCACGTAAAAGAAAGAAATTCATAGAAATTTCCTGGAGAAAAAGGAATGATAGTATCCAAATGAGTTCCTTGTAGACTTTCTAGAATGAAGGGTTTTAAATTCAAGAAGGAATATAATGTATAGGAAGTAGTCTTTTGATTTGCCAATAAGTAAGCATCTAATATATTATTTCTAAGTTCTAATAGATTTTGCATATATGTATTTAAAATCGAAAAGTAGGAATCTATCAAATTAATTGCATTAAAGAAGGAAAAAGCTAATTGGAGATTTTGGGTTTGATTTTTCAAATCATCTATTGATTGTGTCAAAGTGGAGAGAGAATTTGTATTAGATTTCAATTGGTCTCTAAACCTTAAAAACAGGGAATTTACGTTATCTGATTGTTCAGACAATACTGCTATTTGCTTCTGCAATGATTGGACATCATCATCCATAGCAGTTCCAAATAAAGAACGAAGAAATTTTCCACTGACGTCAAGTAATCAACGACGTTTTCGGGAGGTAGAAGAAGAGGAAGAATAAGAATTTATCCATGGATCGTTCAAAAGAAAATTCAATTGTTGCAGAGTATGAGAAGCATACCGATCTAAAATATCCATTTGATATACATAAATATGGTTATTTTGATTCCACAACGATCCGTTGTAAGATATAGCAGAGATGTAAGATTGACGTTTGAAACGATCTAAAGTGTACGTTCTTCTTTTAGGGATAGGAGTAGGAGGAAAATGATCAATAGAATTCAAAGGTCGCCAGGTATGCTCTTCTTTCGAATTAGGAATTGATGATTCAAAAGCATATATTTTCTTTCTAAAGAATGGCAAGAAAGATTCACATAAATTGGTGACATCAGTTTTGGAACTTAACAGTTGTGTATAAATTTCTCTAGAGTTCCTTAAATCTACTCGTAGATCTAAGTATCCAGAAATAAATTTGACATTGCTGTCAAAATCCATGATGAGACCAGGGTTAATCATTATAGCATTATCGGTTTTAGCATTAGAATAAGGAAAACTTAAACAAAAAGCAAAACAAAAGCGAAGCATGATTAAATGGAATTGAGGAAGGATAGATAATGTCAACATCTGAAAAGGAAGAACATAACAATTAAGATAGATGAATAATACATAACTATAATATATATATAAACACGAAAAGCATACATATAACATCTATTAATTTTAATTGTAAACTTAGTTTGGTTTCATAATTTTTTTTTTTTCAATTTTCATTCTTTTTCATTTTTATTCTATTTTCTTCATTTTGTAAAAGGAAGGGTATAAACCCAACATATAAAGGTATAAGAAAAGTATAAGAATACAAACATATAAGAATATACAGTATAACATATAATATTATAGGATATAACACTTAAAGGATATGTACTTAGGTGTAACTTATGTACTAAAAGTATAGGATATAATACTGTGTAGGATATATACTTAAGTGTAACTTACATACTAAAAGATCGAAATCCCGCGCGCTTAACACACGAAAGTTCGACGTACTTATTTACTATAAATTCAAAATCGCGCGTAGAACACACGATGTAGATTGATCTCTTAAAATTAGCTATATACAAAATTTACAGTTTCACATTTACTTCAAGGAATCACAGTTGAATAAATATGAGATGAACACTGATTTTATATGTGTGTTCTATGGGTAATAATTATATTGTTGATTTTGTATATGATTGATATGGTTTATGTTTCTTGGTTTAGGAATAGCTCCAGTGTTGGCAAAATCCGTACCACTGGGTATAGGATTTGCAGTAGTGGAGGTAGTAGAAGTTTGAGGTAAAATATTAGAAGAAGGAGTTTGTACATCCGTTATAGGAGTAGAATGGAAAGGGTGTAAAATGTTACGCACAGGATACATCCTTTGTGAATAAGTAGGAGTAGAATAATCAAGGGTACTCGTGAATTTTGGTGAAAGCTTCGGAGGTAATTTAGGTGGAAGTTTAGGTGTCAATTTAGGAGGAATGTCTCTTGACTTTAAAGGCAATGTAGGAGGAACATCTCTTGACTTAAGAGGTAATGTAGGAGGAATGTCTCTTGACTTAAGAGGTAATGTAGGAGGAATTACTCTGGACACATCCAAAGGGAATTGCCTAAATATGTCAGAAACAGATCTAGAACGTACATTGGGATTGGGAGTCCAGGAAATAGAATTTGGATCAACTGAATGGAAAGATGGTGATTCAGGATTAACAGGAGGAGGAGGTGACACTCGTCTTGCGTGACTACGAAGTCTCATTGGAGAATTGGCACGAGGACCTCTAAATTGAGGATGAGGACGGTAGGAAGGATCTATTCGTCTATCATCCTTAATAAAGGTTTCTTCAGGAGAAGAAGGAGAAGATTGGATGTTAGGATATTCATCATAATATCTAATAGGGCTTCTAACACCTTGTTGTTGCTCTGGGGAAGACGGAGGACCACTACTATGTGTAGAAGAACGTCTAGAAAGAAGAGGAGAACTATGCATAGAGCTCTGACCAGACAAATTAGGGTGTGAGAAAGGAGAAGAAAGCTGCGGAGAGCTATAAGAAATATTCCTTCGTAAAGAATGTGTTAAATATGGATTAAAACTTCCATTTGGATCATGTGCCAAAGATGAATCGGATGGAACTCTTTGGGTTGTTTGTTGATGGGGAGTATGATGAACTGGTCTTGGGGAAGACTGTACCGAAGGAGGTAACGAAGATTCAGGGGAGATAGGAGTTACATCTCTTTGATGTTGCTGTCCTCGGTATTGTTGTTGCAGTACTGGCGATAGCCGTTGTGGCACCTGGTGATGTTGCCGAACTCGGAGTTGTTGTTGTTGCGTTGGTTGATGTTGCTGAACTCGGAGTTGTTGTTGTTGCGCCTGGTGTTGTGGCTGGACCGGATGTTGCACAGCTTGTACTGGAGGTGGCAACGTGTATTGTAGATTATACTCATCATCATCATCGTTGTCTGAATGAGTATCAGAAGATGGGCCCCCTCCACGAGGACGAAGGCATCGAGCAGGTGGAGGTTGGAGAGGAGGCAGGCGAAAACCACGCTTGACAGTTTTCGAGAGCAATGGAGGATTCCTTATAGGATCATAGGACTGCCAACTGGACGAAAGATTATTGTCCATGGTTTTAACAATTGGCATGGGAAGAATTTTTAAATTATCAACATGAGATTCAAATTCTCTATTTGTAACAAAACATCTGAGAAGATATTTGTTAAATTTAAGAACATTAACAACCAAGTAAGGACCGCCATTTCTTAAAAAGCTTGGGCGATAAGTTGGGAGGTTTAACAGCAAGTAGATAAACGTAATCGCCAACACGTATAGGACGTATAGGAGCCTTTAAGTGTTGTTGTTGGGCGATTCTGAATGTTTCTTTTTCCAGTTTTTGGTCGAGCCAATTCTGCGGATGGAAGCACGCATCTTCAGCCATTTTCTGCGTTAAAGCATACAGATGATTCCTTTAATGCTGCGTTTTTGTGTACAAAAGGAGAAACATAAGTTCAGGGAGGTCGTAGGGTAGCCTACGAACATAAAAATGGACCAGAAAATGATGAGGAGTATTTCCAATAGAAGAGTTATAAGTAGAATTTAGGGAAATTTGTGCAAAGTCAATGTATTTACCCCAATCATCGTGCTGTGTGGAAACAAAATGATGTAAGTAATCCTCAATACGTCTATTCTATTTTCTCTTTCCACAAGACTGTTGCTTTGAGGATGTCTGACGGCGATTGTGCGATTTTTAATATTCCATGTTTTGCAAACTTCGTTGAAAAATTCTGACGTGAACTCGGCAGCTCGGTCCGTGATGAGGATTTCCGGTACTGAATGATGTAAAATGACTCTATTTAAGAGAGTTTCGGCAACTACTTTACCATCTCTAGAAGCTACAGGGCATATTTCGCAATACCTGGTAAGCGCATCCTTGAAAACAAGGATGTATTTAGCGCCTGTAATTTTACATTTTGGAAGTGGACCTATGGTATCTAAATGTACTCTAGAAAACGGATAGAAAGGTAAAGGATAGGAGTTGAAAGCAACTGGATGAGGTTTGGAACCCTTGACTTCAAGACAAGATGTACATTGTTTACAGAAGAAAGAAATAAAAGTAGATAGTCGAGGAAAGGTATATCTTTCCCTTATACGGTATTCAGTGCGTTCAGCACCTGGATGTCCTGCAGAAAGTGTATTATGATTCAAAAATATAACAGTATATATGAGAGAATCTGGAACCTCAAGCAGATATTTGTTTTTAGGAGAAACCCAATAAAGTAAACCTTTGACTATAAGATGTGGGAGACAGCTGTCTGGGTTAGGAGAATTTTCAATATTATTGATAATTTCCGATAATCTAGGACAATTACGCTGTTCTTGGAAAATAACATCATCTGTAAAAGTGTAAACTCTAGTGTCGGGAAAAACTATTGGAACAGGATTATGAACGAGAGCTATAGAAGGCTCTTCTGGATGATTTTGAAACTTTGTAAACCGAATGGCAGAAGTTTTGTGATCAGGAGCGTCTTCATTAGAAGAAGAAAGGTGTCCAGTGTCAGGAACTGGGTGACGACTAAGATAATCCGGAATAATATTCAGTTTACCCTCGATATGAACTATCTCTGGGTTGAAAGACTGAATTTTGAGATTCCACCTTTCTAGACGACCAGCTAATTGTTTATGTCTGAAAAGGTGTACTAATGCGGAATGATCTGTGTAAATTTTAAGAGGATAACCAAATATGATAGTTCTAAATTTGGTTAAAGCGTGCACTATAGCCAACGCTTCCTTTTCGGTCGTGCTATAGTTGATTTCAGCTTTACTTAACATTTTGGAAGTGAAAGCTAAAGGTTTTTCCTTCCCATTTTCATCTAATTGAGCTAATACAGCGCCTATACCGAAATCAGAAGCATCTGTGCTTAAAATGAACGGTTTAGAGTAATCTGGGAAAGAAAGTGCTGGATCTAAAAGTAAAAATTTCTTCAAAGAGTCATAAGCAGACTGCTGCTCAATTTGCCAAGAAAATGGAATATTCTTCTTTAGGAGCAGAGTTAGAGGCTGCACAAGGGAAGAATAATGGGGTATCATGTGGCGAAAATAATTGAAGAAACCAAGGGGTTGAACGAACATCAGACACATTCTGAGGAATTTTAAATCCTTTAATAGCTTCCAATTTAACCGGGTCAGGGGATAGGCCCTTTTCACTGATTTTAAAACCTAAGAAAGTGACACTACTTTTAAAGAAAGAACACTTTTCAAGCTTTATTTTTAGGTGAGCGTTTGTTAAAGCATTAAAAACCTTTGTAAGATGTGTATAAAATAGTGTGAAGGAATGTCTTTACTAAAAATGAGAATATCGTCAATAAAAAGTAAACAAACAACGCCTAGCAAGCCGGAGAGTGCCATTTCCATTGTACGGCTAAAAATCGACGGAGAATTGCGCGCACCTTGAGGCATAATTTTCATTTGCCAATGCCCTCGAGAAGTGGAGAAGGCAGTGTAAGGACGAGACGTTGGCTCGCATTCCAAGTGACTGAAGCCTGAGAGCAAGTCAATCGTGCTAAAAACGCGTGCTGACCCTATAAGGGACAAGGATTCAGCAATATTAGGCAGCGGATACCTGTCCGGAACTGTGAATGAATTCAACTTCCGGTAATCTACTACTACTCTCATTTTTCCACCGCTCTTTTTAGGAATTAAAAGTAAAGGGGAATTATTAGGAGAAATACTAGGTTCTATGTATCCTTTTTCCAAACTGTCTTCTACCCATTCATCTATGGCCTCCATGTACTTATGGGGTAATCTATATGGACGGGTATACACATAGTCCGGACTGCCTTCCATGAGTTTAATAGAAAATTTGTTTAAAGGGCAGATTCCTACTGGGTCATCTGCTAAAGCAATAGTGTTTCTATTTTTAACTAAGAAAGAAAGCATGTCTTCAAGTTGTGAAGGATTATTTAAAACGTATTTGTTTGAATCCTTACTGGATTCAGAGAGTAAAATTTCTCTGTAAACTTCCCGGATTTGTGCATCGGAAAGACCCTTAGAAGCAGTGACCGTGTTAATGTCGTATGGTTCTGTGGTTTTATAAAGAAGCGGAGAAGCTGTAGTAAGTAGGCAGTGATTGTCGAAATTAACTGTATCTGCACCTAAGTTTACTAGTTCTAACAAAATATTGCCTTTATGGCAAGTAGAAAGAGTGTTTCCAAAGAAAAGTGTACCTGTGGAAAGATAATCACTTTTGCTTTCAGTAATGAGTGCTAAATTCTCTGGAGGAGATGCACCAATGTTGGACTGTACAGAAACAGGAAGAATATACCGTGAATGAGGTAAAATTTCTAAGTCCGAAATAGTATAAACATTATAAGAAAGGGAGTCGTCTATGACAACATTAAGGCTTTCTGTAATTTTATCCGAGTAAGGCATCTGCATCTGGTGCGACGAGGTGGAAGGAGAATTAATTTCAATTGGTTTACTTTCAAGTAAATCCGCGTATCTGGTCGGGTGCGACGAAGATAAGGAAGGATGTGAAATTGTATTAATCTCCTGTAAAGAATTAGGAAGGGTATTAAAGGAATTAGAAGAATAGTGAGTAGGTTCAGAAGGGTGTTTAAAAGTGTATCCATAATTGTGTATGGGAGTTTTACTTACCTCATTTTGGTGAAAGTGTACTCGCTTACTATTATCGTACTGTCTAAACAATTTCTTCTGATGCTGTACTACTTCTTCAGCAGTTAAACCTTTTTCCATATTATCTATATTATCCATCTCATCCGAAAGGGATGAATAAAAATTAGTATGTTCTAAGGTAGGAACTACGGAACGACACCGACTCCCTGGAGAGTTATACTGCTCATTATTTATACCCATTGATGTCTGAAAAGAATCCGACCTAGGACTAGGATAGCTTGTGACAGGACGCTCAAATAAATTATGAGGCAGTGGTGGTGCTCCTATACGAGGTGACACCCCGGTGGTTCCATTAGGCATGCAGGTGTTGTGATATACACTATTATAATTTACACTCCGAGGATTGGGACTTGGAGTTGTTGGTACTGCGAAGTTCATGTTTAACTTACCTTGTGGTGCATTAAATTGAGACTTACTAGCATTATATGAAGATTGCATTGGTGTGCACCGACCTAAATTGGCACGTGGTGATGTACAATACAATTGTTGAGCTTCTACACTAGGGTGCACTGGGGTGCAGTGTGGTGCACTGGGGTGCACTGAGGTGCAATGCAATTTTTGAGCTTTAACATTAGTGTGCACTGGAGTGCCGTGTGGTGCACTGGGGTGCAATGCAATTTTTGAGCTTTAACACTAGTGTGCACAGGGGTGCAAGGTGTGCCACCGGGGTGCACAGTGGTGCAATGCAATTTTTGAGCTTTAACACTAGTGTGCACAGGGGTGCAAGGTGGTGCACTGGGGTGCACAGTGGTGCAATGCAATTTTTGAGCTTTAACACTAGTGTGCACAGGGGTGCAAGGTGGTGCACAGGGGTGCACAGTGGTGCCCTGCCCGTAATCACTAAAATCTCCCTTAGAGGGCAGGTCAGGAGTGGCATACAGCCGTCCGTTTGAAGAGAGCGAATATGTTTCCTGGGAAATGGAGTTTGAGACGTCAAGCAGCCTCATGTTAATAGAGGAGCCGATAGCAGATTGTTCAAGCAGCCCTCCGGGGGAGGAAGCGATACAAGGTATACGAACGATCCCCGGTACTGAACGGAGGTTCTATACGTAGAGTGGCTGTTCCCGGTATCGGGAAATCCAGTATTAGAATAATGAAGAGGCTGCTATTATTGCCTCTAATTGGAGATTGGGAAGAATACGTACCGGTACCGACGGCAGTATTTCCATCTCCTATTTCATTACTGACTGAACTTAATACAT
>JABUQX010057906.1:0-34179 GCA_015478945.1 Trachelipus rathkii
GAGCAGGATAGATAAAAAATATTGGACCAAGCCTCTTTTCGATATTTGAATGAATAGAAGGTGGGTAGGATATAACACTCGCATAAAACTTGGGAGGATGTTTGAAATATAAAAAAAATCAAATATATAATGAATCACAATCTGTAATATGAGCAAAAAGACCTAGTAAGAGAATAATTTTGCCTCCATTTATCTCGTTTTCAGTCTCTATGATCTGGTTAGTCGTAGGCTAAGCATTGCCTATATCTACTTAATTTAGATCATAAAAAATATCGTCATCTTCATATGACGATGAGAGATATGAGCGAGAGAACGCGAAAATTAAAAACGCACAAAATTTTAACCATCGTTTCTAACAGTACCAAGTTTCTAACAAATTTGCTTATTATGTATTATTGGATTATTATCTAGTTATATTATTATTTTAATTTATTAATTATTACTATTATTATATTTATTATTATTATTATTTATTATTTTAGAAACAATTAGTTTGTTAATTTCTTTATTATTTATAATTTTTTGCTATTATTTATTTCAAATAACCTTCCTAACCATTTTCATCTAATTTTCTTTAGGATCACAATTTTTCTTGAACAAAACAAAATAATTGCCTTCTGAAATTATCCAAGCTTTCGTCGCTCACGGTGGACATTCTTCAAGGATAGACTATTTATATAACGAAAGCAAAATAAAATCTAAATATTACAATTATTATACAAAATATCATAGTAAGATTAGAACTAAATATTAAAATATACCGAAAAACATAATGTGAAGTTGATAAGTTAGATTGGTTTTTTTTCCTTTCTTCTTCTATGTGAAAATATTTAGGTAATCGGACATTTCGTTATATTTTATATTGATGTCCGGTCTTTGCTTTCTTATAAGAAGGGACTTCCGCCAGCCTAAGATTCCGAAAATTCCCTGTTTTTAATCAAAATTTTGAAATAATTATTAGTATTTCAATTATTGTCATTAATTTTTTATTGTTCTTCCTCGCATATGTGTTGAAATTAATTGGTTGTACCTGTGGTGCAACTACGCTGCTGAAGTGGGGCATTGTAGTCGGTATAACCAATGCTAAGTGGCGTTACAAGCATCGCTCTCATTGGCAATGGAAATTGTATACGACGTTAGTACACTCCCCAGCAGATGGTACATCACGAGCCCTAAAGCAAGAAGACAACTTTGTTGGCTGATAATAAATTCTAATAGTGATTGCTTCATTTTTTTTGCCCTTTGTATGTTTCTTTAAAATGATTTTCAATTTTTTTTGGGAAAAAGCATTCCTCTCATTTAATAATTGAAACCAACCACATCTCGCACTCGTAATAGAGAGTATGAGGTATATTATCAATATCTTGTCTTGAGGATCGAGCCAATAATACTTATAATCCACATTGTGTTATTCAAAGCGTTTATACTACTAAAATATTCTAGGTTTGTGGTATCTTCTTACCTGGATTCTTTTACCTGACCGAATATGTTTTTTGTAAAAAAAAATTGAGGTATATACATATGTAGTGGATGTATAACTGGGAGTTTCTTTCTTTTTCTTTTTTTACAAAAAGAACCTTTAAACAAATCTTGAAATTTTTTAATATTTAAAGATGCATCTGATATCGAAATTTATGCATCATTTTATTCTTTGCAAACTTGCTTGCAGCAATACGTTTTGCATAATTATGTAGAAAGAGAATTTACTTTAAACTAAATGCAATCGACTAATGTAAGTAGGCCAATTCAAAATATTATGATGAACAAATATTCATAAAATATACATAAAAAATATGAATGTTTAATTAAAAAAAATAAAAAATAATATATATATATATATATATATATATATATATTATATATATTATATATATATATATATAATATATATATATAATATATATATAATTATATATATATATTATATATATTATATTTATATATATATAATATCATATATATATAAATATATATATATATATAATATAGATATATATATAATATATAATAAATTAGTCTATCGTATATATATATATATATATATATATTATATTAAATATTATATATATACTATATAATATTATATATATATATATATAATATATTATATTATATATATTAATTACAGTATATATATATATTATTATATATATATATTATATATACCTATAATAACTTATAGTATATATATATACTTAATACTACTCATCTATACTACCAATAAAGGCCACCAGAAAATCAACACCCAAACATACTAAAACAAACCAAACCTGAACAAAAACACCAATAACACAGAATCCAGACATACACATTATTTTATATACACGACAAACACACAATAATAAGTCAATATGATACATTATATATTTACTAATAATAACTATATATGATTTAATAACTTATATATATATATAATATATGTATACTATATATATATAATGCCCCAGTACAATTAAATGATTACCACACATTTTTATAAATCAACTCAATAATACACATATAATATATATACATATATATATATAAATCACTATATATTTAATATATATACTAATAATTTATTATTTACATTCAATAAATTAATATATATATAATAATATAATATTATTATATATATAAAATATATATATATTATTATCTACTGTATATATACTATATATATTATATACTATATATAATGTAATTTGGAGCTGGTTCGTGAAAAGATAATAAATCTAAATGTTCAAAAAACTTACTCTTCAGACTGAAAAACAAACACTTGGCCAGGCCCCCTTGACAATCCAACCAACAATCACTTACTATGATTCTCAAAACCTATATTGTGACACAGTATCTAGATCTCTCTGTTGAAGTGAGCTAACCGGCCCTGTGCAATACATGTTAGTGCACAATCTGTTTTACTAAACTCACCTCCAACTTATTCCTGAAGACCTTCAAGTGGAACAGAAGGGTTTGAACTCGGGTTCGTTGAACTTTTATGTGAAAATCTGATCAGTCAATATCAATACGTTATCAATAGATTTACCTGATCCCTTGTGATATCAATACTTCTTGATCAATGAACTCAAATGTCTTTAAGACCTAAAATAATGACTAATTAATTTTTAAATAAATAAAGAAATAAAATCATTACCTATTAAATCGGAGAGCACTCAAGAAAAACTACTGGAATCAGTATTAAAATACTTTAATAAAAAAAATAAATGAATGTGTACTGCTTATACAGACTAGGTTTGTTATGCATACCATTGAACCATATAATCAACTGTAATGCAGTTAGATGTCCGACAGGTAATTCCACGTAACGTTGCGCACTGATTAGACATATGATCAGTAACTTAATATTTAAGTTATTATTTCTATACTTTAATATCCTTTTTGCAATACAGATCAAACGACAATAACTATATTAGTATATCATGATATAGTCACTTTATAGTGTGCAACAGCAAACTGTGTTATTTATGCAAAGCAATTTATTAAACAATACGTAACAAAAGGAAAATATCTAACTAAATATTAAATTTATATAGAAAATTTTTAATGACCATTGAAATAATGTATATTAATATATAACATAATAACTTATGTTCAAGAATGTATATAAATAATAAAACATAATTTAACAAAATATAGCAGACCTGGGTGATTTGATAAGTTATTTAAAATCTCTACTTGAAAATTAATCATTAATTTTGAAAATTTAAAACAACATGTGCGATTTCTTCAGTGCTGCACAAGACAATGCAAAGACCAGGCTGACATATGATAAAACAGACTGTTCTAAAAAAATTTCACCTCAATCACAAGAGTTGCCTATTAGTATTTTAAACAACAAATCTTTTTAACCAATCCAAAAAATTGTGACTCGATATCTAACCATATGTTAAAATAATTAAATATTTAAACTTATAAAATGTTTTATATTTATTACAGGCACGCATATACATACATTTGCGTAACACTGTCAAAAAAGAATAAATTAATTAATAAAATATATAGCTTCACCTGGCCAGTAAGAATCAACCCCACAATACCAACAAAACAATGCCATATAAACCATTACAAATGCACAATCCGATACAATAGACGTAACCACTTCATGACTCTGAGGCACTGATTAATCCAGCTTACAATAATTAATTGAAACCTAGACATAATTTTGAGGCTGCTTCGATTCCAGCTTCACCAGAATTGCTTTCTAGTACTACCACCCAATACTATATTACCAATGTAACAAAAAATATATAAAAATTACCAAACACTGCCACATATTATCAAACACATTACCACCTCAGTCACACTCATCATGAGAAAAATACCTAACCATTCACCTACCTAACTTAATTGAACTAAATATTACATACACTGTTTACAATATAGATCACAGAAACAAAACATCTCTTAAGAGTAAACACATCACTACTTAAATAATAATAAATTGATCAGAGAAGAATAATAAGGCATTCATCCAACTACCACCTGTATCCAACCTCTAAGAGGTTAACGAACAATGAAACGAAAAATGATCCCAATCAAATAAACCATTTATTCAGCTGATAGTTACTATATTATAAGAGACACCGCATCTCCAGTAATATAATTCACTAACTCAATAAAATACACAGAGAACACTACCTTAACAAACTGCACAATCACACGCCCGATCAGAAATTTAGGTAATTTCATAATAATGACTAAAAAACGGTTATCAAATTAAATTTTAGAAAAATAAATATAATATCATGCCGATCTCAAGGAAAATGAGCGGGATTTGGCATTCTTACAATATTCTCAGATATCTCAGAGAAACTGACAAATCCATTCGTTCCAATCAGGATCAATCACGTAAGCCTAACATACAATTTGAGATTAAGAACTACCACAAACACTGGGTTTTACAGGTGGGACACGGGAACAAGGGGGGGATATCCTTACCAAAAAAATCGCATTTAATTCAAATAAAACAACTCACGCTCCTTATTTAATAATATTACACACTCATATACAGAACCGCAAACACATCAATTTATATATCTATAACAAAGTAGATATCTCAGTATGTCGCTACACTTCTCATTTCAAGTACACGAAACATCGAGACATATACCTTCATATCCTTAACTAAAATCAAACAATAATAGAGTCAAAAACCTGAATGATAAAACATTCTTAGCACCTACAACCATCAAGAAACACTTTAAACATATTATATTCTTATATCGCATCAACTAACAATCCACTTAATATCAATTCATAAAAATACTCCGACGATGTCAGACCCGAATAAGACGACTAGCCGACGACTATTATCACAAAATCTACCAATGGACAACACTCAGATTATTCAAAAATAAACAGATCTATTTCAAAACTAACTGCAATATTCCTACATATAAGTTATATTACGATTTCTCAACACTCCACTATATACAAACAAATATTATATAACAAAGATATTCACTTGGTACTAGCAGCTCTTTAGAGCAGCCTACATTCAGTCACATTAGAAACCGAAAAAAATATAACGAATATTGCATATCTCGGCAACAATGATATAGAACCTAATCATTTGATGATTACAAATCAAAATACAATCGCACAACACAATTTATAACATTCTCTATTCAGACTTGTAAGTGAAATCATCTGCATTATACATCTTTGGAGCCCAGCCCAACAAGAAGCCAAACTTGGACGACTAACACCGTCTTGCATTTTCTATTTTACATATGATAAAACATTGAGTTCATCTTATCATTGCGCTCACTCTTCTCACTATACAGGAGGCTTCTGATGCATTGCCACCACCCCAAATTATCATCAGGCCAATACATCCGACCATCTTAGGTAGTCAGCAAAATGACGTTTTTCTTTTCACTAATGTTGGTTCAGGAAACATAAACATAGGCCAGCATATCACTCTTGCCATTCATTACACCACGAATACTTCCAATACTAGTTACTTGTTCATACCTCTTCATATGAGCAGTTCTACCCAGACGTAACACAAGCGGTCTAGTGAATACCGAGACTCGAACGGATGAAACTCTTCCCCCAGAGTAACAATCGCAGAGCTCACAGATATTCTTCTGCTAGCCCATACCACAATCACGCATAATCGCCTCCTCTACTTCCAAGCGATTAGAATACACTTCAGCTTGTGTTTCAGAAATTTCTTACTTAATCGTAGCATTCGATGTAGGACTCCTCCGTCTTCCTGTAGGCACATGGATCATAAATACTGGTGAGAGCGTCGCCTGGCAATGCATCCACTTGGTAGAAGTGGAATTGTCTTCTAACAACTGCTGGCATCTTAAATCGGTTCGAGCTCAAAGCTTTTACAGCTTCTGAACGCCTGCTGCTGGCGGTGAATTGCCGAACCAAAGGATTATGTTATGCACCCACCAATCAATTCCGATCAAATCACACTACAATACAATATATATCGCAGGTTTATTGTCAATTGGCGCTGCCTAATTGTGCAAATAGTTCTTCAAAACAATAATCCTGGTAGTAAACCTAAGTGAGCCCCTATAGAAAGACCTATTACTATCTGCTTTATACTACTTATCACTCAGGTGGCCTCCTCAGAGTTATTGATCTTGCACACTACCATAAAGAGGGATAATACACCATCTCCAATAACTAAAATCAAGCACTATCACTTGTCTTCTAGCACCAATGTTAGATGACTCTTCATAAAAGCCATAGCTATATATAAATATTCTTACCACAAGATACCAAGCATATCACAGACCACACACACACCACAGAACACCAACAAGACGCCCCAACACCCCGCGAGATACCAACCTAGAGAGCGAGTCCACATAACATAGTACACTCAGAGTTCGAATCTATCGTTGAGTCTGTATGTAGAGATAATACAAAGATCATTGTCCTTGAAGGCATAATCGGTGATACGCTTAAAATGATTCAGCTAGCGCCAGGAAATCTGGGAAATTCGGGACGATAAATAATCCAGATCACAACTGATGAAAAGTCCAACCATCCGAGAGTTGATCACATCATCCAGGATCACGTGCGTCATTGCACCCTCAAAAGCCGTCGCGTCCGCATTCACCATACCTGAACAACGGCAGCATATGAGTAACGGAAAATGGCCATCTTTGCGGATGAAAAAGCCAGTTTTATGGCAGTCCAAATCAGCTTATTTTTTAATTCTGCCAAATACCCGCCTTTGGCCTAGGATCGAGTTCTTTGTAAAACTTATCCCTTGGCAAAACTTCGTGAATTATAAGTCTTGGGTAGTTTAGGCTCATTAGGCTCAGGATCGAAGACCCGTGATCCTTACTTGTAAGGCCCTAATTAGTCGCGAGCAATACTCCTTGGTTTAACTATCCCCGGTCACTTTTTTCTGGCACAACCGCATACTACAGCGCGGCTGAATATGAGCGGGACGTACGGAGGAGAAACTCATATACCCCATCTTGGTAATCATCTTATGATCTGCTCTTCTTCAGTTCGTCCGCACGCATTAACACCAGTCGGAGCTAGAAAGGTAACCATTATATGGCTTCAGTCTGATGGAGGTATCAATCTATAAGGTTACTCGCAAATGATAGTAATTCTCGCAGAGGCGTAGCACGTCCGTAACAATTTCTTGCATTGCCTTCTTAGGATCTCATCCAACTCTCTCCTCCATAGAATTCTGTGATGTCTTTACTGATATTAGCTCGTCAGAGCAGCTTCTCCTTCTGTACATTGTAGGATTCATCGTCACTAAGCGATATTTCTTCGTTCTGTGTCTAAGAGCATAATCCGCAGAAACACCGATATTTCGAACGCTGTTATGGATCCAATCCTCCTGTCTTCTCTTCATATTCTCCTCTCACATTATATTCTTTAGTAGATTTTGATAATGGGTACGTCTTAATTTATGCATCATCACTTTGGATCTTGTAATTATCTTCCCGTACATTCCACCCATTGAGTGTAAGGCCGCCCCATCTCAATTCAGCATCTATTGAGTGAGTATTGTAGAGAACGAGAAATCCAAGTCTCCTACTTTCAGCTTTCTGGTCTTTGCGCGCCTCTGTCGAGTAATATATTTTCTGTGAAATCTGGGCTCTTGCTAAGTTTCTGCTAGCCAATATTAGCAGTTCCGGTTTAGCCTTTCTATGCAAAGTCAAAAACATACTGATGTAGACTTGCCTCCACTCAGATTGATATCTCCTGCCAACTTTCATGTATAAATTTGCAATATGTGACTCGGCACAAGTCCTGTCCATCACAGGAGCGTCGGAATGAGAGAAATCCTGTGAATCCTGCGGAAGCCTTCCCTATAATGCAATAAAATGGCTCCTACGAAAACCTTAATGCAATTTTCTACTTAGCTTCACTGCATATTCTACCTGGAGCATTCTTTTCAAGGTACGCATTGAACTTTCTGTCAACCTTGAACTCAATTGGTGTAAATACTATTGAGAACTTGACTGCTTAATATTAAGACATCTTGCCACCGAATCTCATTAAATCACGAAGTGAACTGACGACCATTGTCACTCGAGTAGTTTTTTTTGGCAGCCCGCCAACCCTCATGAAAATAGGATACCAAGCCTTTCGAGCTTAACTTTCTCTGTGCAGCTAATACCTATTAGAAGTCAAGAGCTTCCGGGAAAATAACGCGTAGGGCCAGATGCACCACTAAAGCGTTGGACATTAATTGATGTTAACCTATTGGCTGAAGAGGTGTTGTGAGATGAGTCCGTATCAGGTCAATAATTACCCTTTGAAAACAGCTCCTCAATGATGGGCATAAGAGAGCACAGAGTATTTTCTTCACCGAACCTTCGGCAACTGTTCTCTGAATATATTCACATGAGTAACAATGTTTTTTGTTACATCTTGAATGTTTTGGCGAAAGAACTGTATGTGTGATCTTCCATTGTCTTACTTACAAACTTGATTGCACCGAAGACGTTCATACATGGCCAATCTTCAAAACCCCTACTCCTATAATTTTTTGGTACAGGAACCGAAAGTGAAATCTCTCTGCTGAGATCCTTTCCATATACTCTTTTAAATAGTAACATACCATGTCTTTATCCATAACTATTTGTTCTCACCCCTTTTCTATTTGACCCTTCACACCCTCCTGTAGAGTAACATCGTCGTTTTCTTGTATTACTCTTAAAAAAGTCGTCCCGATCCACCCTAGACACCAAGTATCACACTCCTGTAGATTTCACTATAGTCATCCTTCCTCTCCTTCCCGTCCACAGCTACTACTTCCTCTTTTTCTGGAACTTTGGTGTTGCGCGCTCCCCGGCCCACCGCTATCCAATTCTATCCTCTCAATCCGACTCACCATCCTCTATTAACCAATCTACTTTTCATCAGACAGTCGTGTACTCTCTTCCAACCTGATGTCACCTGGGACAACCCGTATACTTCTGTACTTCTTCTTCAAACATCTATAGTGGTTTATAGGACTTCAACTTCCTTCTTTTCTGTAACTTCCATCACACTTAATGATGGAACAATTGGACCCTGTGATCACATTCAGTGATGGCTCCGCGGTTGGTTCGACATCTCTTTTCTCGACGTCCAAAGACTGTGGTACGGACGGTTTCCCTCTGTAAAATTCTTCCCCCTCCAAACTCGCCATTCCAAAACTATGATTGGTTTGTTCAGGTTCTTCATAAGAATCTCCCTCATGCGTTCCTCTGGCGATGGAGAATATGCAAACTTCTATGGGTGTATTGCTGCGTCATTATACTTTACTGACAAGACCTCGACACTCAGTCGAACTCCATGCGAGGTTAGTGGCCTGGATCTACGGCAATGCACCTTGACATTCCCAAGTGAACTCAATCAATGAGACGACTCCGGCAGCACGCTGCGGTGGTCCTAACCCGACTGTAATTAGGGGTATCCCACATTATGCGATGTACTTTGACGAGAAGAGCATGCTCTATCACGCGTACCCGGCCCATCAATCTTATTTTCAATGTATGTCTCCCATCATAACACCGCTTCTTCGGTACGAATTTCTTTCGCACGAGTCAACAACGCATTAACACACGGTATCAACGGAGGGTTTAGTGTAGTGTACGCCATTGCACATGCCCATAGAGTCACAGTATGGTAGTGAAGCAATTACTGTCATTTTCCACTCTCCTATTTTCATTCAAGTGAGTTCCGTCTCTCTCACCTGAAACCATTTCAGGAACTTTAACCTAACTGCAAAGCTTTCAAGAGACTCCGGATAGCTCCCGTGCCCCTTTCCTGTCCGCTCTTTTCTTACGCTGAAACTAACTCTGTCCTCATTCAAACTATTGTTAAAATATGGAGGGACTGCTACATCTCTTGCGAGATCCCTCTCTTTGACAACCTTGAAGTCACGCTGATCACCACGCTGGGCTCACTGCTACGTTGCGAACGCTGCACCTCCTGTGCTGTCGCCAAACTTCCCTCCACCCGATCTTCTTTCATTGTTGTATTACTCGCGTAACGTTGTCCATGCTTTTAATGGAATTACCTCATTCGTATGAGTAAAACCCCACTGCCTCTCCGACTAAAATTATTCACTGTTTTAGTGAAAAATATCCTTATCACGCGTATAGAATTGTGATATTCGTGTAGTGACTGTACTGTATGCGATTTTTCAAAACGATAAGCTTCACATGTAAATCCCTCTGAACAGCTATGAATTCTTCCCGGTACGCATTCTTCCTCTTGCATCCCTTAGGTAGGTAAGCGAGTTCACTTTGGGGACAGTAAATTTAAATACTTGTCCACGTGAGAAAAATCAATGAGATCACCTGGTGTCAGTGTCACATTTGCTGCAATAACCACTTTAGGGGAGCTTTCAAATTAATTTTCTGGGTAAAGTAAAAGAATCGCCCTAACGGATTTGGTCATCCTCCACTGTAGACTCCATGGTTTTGTACTAGAGCACATACGAGTAAACCTCACTTCATCTGGAGACCGGTACTCTCTCAACAAAGTCTTTTTAGGCCTTCATAATTCTTGGATCAGCTCTGCGACAGGCAAAGAATTGTTTGAAGCCATTAACAGCGCTTAGCTTGTCCAAGAAACACCCCTAAAACAAAGTGCTCGCTTTCCATAATTGGATTGTCGTTCCGCCTCGCGTTGTTTTTCGAACATTAACAAGTATTCTTCTATAGATATCATTTTCTCTCATGGAAAATAGGAAGCTTCAAAACTTCGGAGTATATATGACGTGGCGTAGGAAGTGCATGATGAGCTGTTCTGAGTGCTTGTGAAGCTATTGCTGCGTCATTGACTGACGCTGCGTTTAATCTTCGAGGCATCAAGCTTCTATACTGTAGCATTCCTTTCTTCTGCTTCTCTTAGCATATCTTTTCCGCCTCTATAACTCCCTTTGAGCTCAGCTTCGATCGTAGCCTTTCTAAACCCAAGCTTCCGCTCAAAAAGCTTAGCTTCTCCTACTCCCCGCTTCACTCAAGCTTAAGCTTTTTCTCTTTCATCTCAAGCTTAAGCTTTCCTCCCGTTCAGCTTCAAGTTACTTTTTCTCTTTCATCTATCAAAAGCTTAAGCTTATCTCCTTTCAGCTTCATAGCTTAGCTTTCTCCTTCTCTCTTCCAGTCTCAAACGCTAACAGTTTTCTCTCTTCTACAGATGCAGCAAATTCTTTCTACCAAAAGCCGCCAGCTAATTTCTTTTCCACTCCAAATTCAAAAAGAGCATCTTCTGTTGCTCGCCGCTGGCTTCCTGAAGCCATTCTAATCTTTGAGCGCAGCCAAGCGAGTTCCTTGCCCGAAAAACCACAGTCATGATTTTGCACATTTCTACGTCAAAACCTACAGTATTACAAAGTAGCCTTGCTTTAGCATCGTGTATACAACAGATATAAAATATATCGTCCCTAAACAAACTCACTTCTTGACGCAACGAATCACAAAAATCACGTTTCTACCAAAATTTGAAATTTAGCTTTCACTGATAGCTCTATGAAAACCAATTTCTAAACCGCAAAATTACACATATATAATAATACATGTATATACTAATGATATATATATATATTATACTTATATCTATATATACTATATATATATAATTATAATATATATATAATATATATATTAATTATATATATAGTAACTGGTTTAAACAATCTGTAGTAAAATTTGCAAAAATCTTGCGGGAAAATAGTGTTTTCGCCCAAGAACACAAACTAAGTGAAAATCGGGAATATTGTCGAAATCACTATGTTTTCGTTTCGCGTCAACTTTGTAAATTTTACTTCCCAATCTAAAACAAATAATTATATATATATTATATATACTATACATATATATATATATAATATATATATATATATATAAATATATATATATATATATATATAATATATATAATCATATATATACAATAAATACAATATTTATACTTATATACTATACTATATAATATATTAATATATATTTTATTAATATATATATATATATATATTATAGATATTTATAAAAGTAAAAATAAAAGTATTAAAATTATCAGAGTTATTGTTTTTCCAAATAAATTGGTATCTGTTGCAATAGCAAATAAATACTTTTGCCAAAAAATAGCATAAAATCAATATACGTTCAATCTTCAATAAAATAAAAACGTATAACGGACTAGATTGCAGTTACAACACAATATCAACATATATCGTCAAATTGCCGATATTGGTCCGAAAATTAACTTAAGATTAGTACTCTAGCAACAGGTCCTAGCGCAAAGCAATCTACGAAATGGATATCACTGTATGCTCAAAGATTAGCAAAATAAGGCAATCTTATATTCACACGAGATTATCAAGCCTAACGAATATAATACTGAAGGGTTACAAAAATAAATATCCGCGAACCAGGAACTACTTCAATTTAAATGTAATGGAATTTTGAAAAGATTAATAAAATTAAATGTCAAAACTTACTCTTCAGACTGATAAACAAATCCTTGGCCAGGCCCTTGACAATCCAACCAACTATCACTTCCTTAGATTCTCAAACCTATATTGTGTAACAGTATCTAGATCTCCTGTTGAATTAGTCACCGGCCTGGTGCAATATGTAGTTCAACTTTATACTTTAAAAAACTTTATTTAAACTTATCTTCCTGAAGATCCTTCAAGTGGACACAACGGTTTGACCGGGTCGTGCTATTAGGAAAAACCTGATACAGCTCAATAATCATTCGTTATTCAAAGAATTTACCTTCTTTGATCAATACTTTGATCAGACTCAATGTCTTTAAGTACCCTAAAATAATTGCTACTTGAATTTTAAAAATAAATAAGAAAAATAAATTACCTTTGGGAAACACTCAGGAAAACTACTGGAATAAAATTTAAAATACTTAATAAAAAAAAATAAATGAATGTGTACTGCTTTATACAAAAGACTAGGCTTTATGCATCCATGAACATGCAGTTAAGATGTCCGTAGGTATCCACGTACATGCGCACTGAATATAGATAGAACCGTATACTTAAATATTAATTATATTTTATTAACTTTAAATAGATTCTTTTGCAAACAGATCAACGACCATATATATTTACATGCGATATGTACATTTATATGTTCATCAATGTGTATATGCAAGCAATATTGAAACCATGTAAAATACTCTATATATTAAATTTAATAAATACGATCCTCGGCCCATAAATATGTAAAGTAAATATATATATAAATTTATGTTCAAGAATGTAATATCAATAAATAAAATAATTTTTAAACAAAATAATATATTGGGTGATTTGATAAGTTATCTAAAATCTCCACTTGAAAGTTAATCAGAATTGTTTTTTAAAACAAATGTCGATTTTTCAGTGTGCACAATAGACTAAAATTGCCAAGAACGCAGCTACATATAAAACAGCTGTTACTCCAATGCAAAGAGTGGCCTATTAGTAATTTAAACAAAATCCTTTTAACAACCAAAAATTGTAGACTTTTGACAATGTAACGCATATATTAAAATAATAAAACATAATTAAAACTTAAATAAAATGTTGTTATATTTATATGCAAGACACTTTGATGACACATAAATAATGCGAAACCTGCTCCAAAAAAAATAAAAATTATAAGTATAAAAATAAACAAGCTTACCTGCCAGTAAATATCTAGCAACAATTACTGGGTGATTTGCACCTTACAAATGCAATAGAGACAGACGACGACACTCTGATGCATTTGATAATCATACAGAAGAGATTCTGTTCAATAACTCCTAGTATGAAGAATTAAATCCAGATCCTTTTGTTCTTCCAATAAATAAGACTGGCAAATACAGACTACAACATTTTATCCTTTGAATTAATCAAAAAAGTTTAATTTGAACTAAATATTACATACACTTTTACAATAAATCACAAGAACAAAACACTGCTTGGCTACAAACATATATACTTTACAAACACATAATCAAAAATTTTGATCGAAGATATAAACGGCAGTTCATAACAACTACCAACTGTATACACCTTGGGTTAACGACAATAAAAGCGAAAAAGATCCAAAATATTCTTGTTTTTACCATATTTTATACCGAATCGTCAAGTAAACAAATTAGTTTTACAGATCGTATGAAATCACAGCCCCTTGAACATCAGTAAGTAAATATAATGTAAACGTTTTTCAATTAATTTAGAAAAATATAATAATATTACCATGCCACTCAAGGAACAGGCTGATAATGGCATCTGTGGCTTATACAATATCACTTTGCTTTCTTCTTAAGTTTCAATGATAACTTCGTTCCAATTCGGTATAAAAAAGCTAACATAAATTGAGATTAAGAACTACCACGCCTTAACAGTGATACATTTATCAATAAAATATATTTATAATATATAATAGCTTATAAATATTATTTATATATATATAAAGTAATAAGCGCACGTAAGCCTTACAGAATCGCTTTAAAAAATAATTGAAAACAAATAATACATCAAATAATAATATAATTAATAATAATAATAAATAATCAATAATTATTATTCTAAAGCTAGACACAATGACCAACATACTGACAATTAGATTTTCAAAGTAAGTTTCAACATAATGAATTCTCTATTGTTATCTGTTATCTCCCAACATTATAATAACATAAATTTACGAGTATTGTTTAAAAAATGACTGGCCTTGACAAGACGTACATTTGAATAAAGCACCAAAAAAATAAACGATATTGCAATGGCAACACGTGACCTCTTATTTTTTAAAACAAATAAATGAAAACAAATTTATTCACATCTTACTGCAATTACAATATATAATATAACTTATAAAAATACTAATTAATATTATATATATATATATATATGAATATATAGTATATATATATATAACTAACTTAATACTATATATATATAATACTGATATATATATAAGTATAACTATAATATACTTAATATATATATAAGTATATTATATAATATATATAGTATAAAAAATATATATATATATATATAATTTCTGTGCAAACCATGCTTTTTATTGTAAATGAGTATTTAATTTTTATGGTTCTTAATTGTTTTGTTGTTGTGACGTTTCATAGATTTCTGACTGTGTCATCTATCCATTTCTTCGTTTCCTTTTTATTCTAATTTAAAATGCCGTAGTTTTGCTCTTGTTTAATTCAATTAAGAAGTTTAAATATTGTGATAATTACTGGGTATTTGAAATGAAAATTTGTCTATGTGGGGCACAATCCACTGTACCCCTTGACCTGGGGGTAACCGCATAAATGTGTTGCTTACTCTACGATACAGTTTAGTTCTCTTTTATAAATGTTTACACCTGTAGTAAAAGCTTTAAATATTATTGCAGAAAAAATCGCACGGCAAGAAGAGTCATGTAGCCCCACACAGTAAAAGGAAGTGTTCATGCAAGAGAATCTGGTAAATGAACCCCTAGCGAAATGGCACCGGGGCCAATTATGTGTGGAGATGGGTCCAATACTAACTAAGAAATGTTCGTATCAGTGTCTGGGAGTCCACTCCTACCCCAGTAGGGATTCCTTTTAGTCTTGCACCCTTTTATTTTTTAATTTGAAAAGTTTCTTCTTTCCATGCTTTCTATCTATAGTTGTTTAAGTTGATCTTATTTTGAACATAATTCTGCAGTAGTAAATGATTCTTATACCTGTCCTATTAGATAGGACTTTGCGCCTGTTTATTTGTTATATCATAAATTAATTTTTATTATTTCCGTACTTTATTTTATCTCTAGCCTACACTAAGGACCGAGACCGCGGGCGGAATTTGCCGAGGGCCGGGTTAGCTACAAATTAGAAAGTGTATAGCAACAAAACACTGAAAGTGCTTAAAACTTATAATTAGAAAAAATAAATATAATTTCAAATTAATTAATAATTTTAAATTATAAAAAAACTAGAATACGTTCTAATTAATTCAATTAAATAAACTATCTTTCGAAAAGAAATCATCATAGACGAGATTGAGAACTAACTGGAAGCACTATATTTGTATAATTTTTAAACCTATATTCTTCTATGTATAGTACTATATATATATATACCAGTATATAATTATATATTCTCCGTAACCATATATAATAATAACAATACTACTTATATATAACACATAAATAAATAAATATCTAAACAATATATATATAAAATATAGTATAAATACCAACAACAACATTAATCAATAACTAACTATATACGGACATACAAATGTAACAAATCCATTTATATTATAAGTAAAATAAATACAATACTAAACAAACATACATTTTATCACCTACCTACAAAGACCAATTACATTAAAATAATTTCCAAAAAATTTAAAAAAAAAATTAAATATTATAATTAAATTATGGAAAAAAAAAAAAAACAAACAAAGAAGAAACAAGAAAATTGAAAATTTTCGATTTTCTTGAAGATATTTACTATATCAAATACCTAAATTAATTAAATTAGGGTTTTTGTCAACAATTAATAAACTTAAATAGTAATTTTTTACTTAAAATCGCATTTCACATTGTAATTTATAGAATATTGTTTATGATTAATAAAAAAACCCACACCCGGCCAAACAACCTTAATACATTTGAGCCTCAATTTAAAATTATTGAACAAGTTCATAGGTAAATTCCAAAGAAAAACTGGTTTATATTGCGATATGTATGGACTTATACCTAAATCATTCTCATCAATCTCTATAACAAAGGCAGGCAGAGGAGTAATGGGAGAATAAAATAATATATCTTCATTATATTTTGAGTTTATTTAACCCTCGTAGAATAACTAGCCTGGTAAAGTTATAAGTTAACACCGCCGGTGAAAAAACACGGTTTTGCCTGAATTGTTTGGCCAGGGGGGTTGCGATAAAATAAAGGCCGGGTGGCGGGCTACGGTCGGTTCTAGCCCTACACCAAAGGGTTTTAAACATGCTGTGGTGGACAACTCCAACAAATCTTGTTATTGTCGAATCCACTATGCTTCCTTCCCACCCCCCCCCAGAAAGCTGGGGTAAGATGAAAGACGAACTTAAGTCCGAAGAACATAACACAAGTCGAAAAAAGAAACGAACATCAGCCCTTACAAACCTTCACCTCATACCTATTAGGGAGCAACTCGGGTCGACAAGTCAAGAAAAATCCACCGTAGAACACTTCAACTAGGACCCACGGCGCGCACGCACCTCACAAATGGGGCATCTCGTCAGTTGTCAGGGTCATCCACGCCTGCGTCAACGGATGGGGTTAATACCAGACCATATGACACCTTACAAACCGCTCTTTCAGCTCCTGATTATCCAACCTTTATTCGCAGCCCTCGTTCAAACCAACATTTCTCATTCTCAGACATTCGTGCCTACTGGACCCAATTCCACTTTCTTCGTACCCAAAAGCCGTTTGATCCACCCACACGAACCTCCAACCACTAAATGCATCGCACTACAAACCGATGCAATTCATGCGCCTTTCCACATTGACAAACATCTCACGTACTTTCATTTATTCTCAGCATTTACTCTTTCTTCACACACAGACACTAACTCCTAATCACTTCATTCTTCATCTCAGATTATTGATAATGGTCTTTTCAAACACCTAACACGCCCCTAAAACTGTCCATTCTGAACACATTGAACTTTATATCTATAAAGATTGTCCATCGAACACTTTAAACGTATAGTCTATACTCTTAATCCATACACATACGTCTCACTACATATAAATTAACACACGGTAAAAACATAACGCTCTGTAGACACTTGAACATCAAGACTTAATTCCTTTACATCCACCAACAACATAATTGCACAGCCACCTTCCGCCCATCCCAAAACATCCTTTCCCACTACAACTGTCAACCTCCACTACTCCTTTTCAACCAACATATATCCTAAAATATTAGACAACATCAGACACTTGTGCTCCAGACTGCTGCAACCATCTACCTATTATACGGGTAGTAACTAATAATAAATCAAAGTCAGAACCGCTTCATAGATAATATACTAATTATATAAAACAGATAAGGTATGAGATAATTACACTCAACTAATATATAGTACCTATTATACATATAATAACTACTCCTATAGTAATATCTACGCCATATATTATATATATAAGTAGTAATATAGCAAAAATGTAATATAATAATCATATCATATTATTATTTATTAATTCTACTACCCACATCATAGCTCCTCTTAGATGCCGAGGTAATTGCTGGCAGGAAAGTATTTGTATGTTTCTGACCAAGTGAAAGGTGCCAGTAATAATTTAGGCCCGACAGCATGCCTGCTTCAGCGGCTGACGTATGCGGAATGTTGCCACGACCGTAAGGCTTGTTTCGCACATTGTATCCCACGCGCCGCCGGCTTTTCCAAATCGATCGAGCATCGAGAAGGTTATTGTGCTTTGTGAATGAGACTGTTTCTGATTGTATGCCGATCGTTGGGCGTAAGTGGCTGTAGTGAAAGATGTGTGTATTTGAGATTATGTATCCACACTACTGCCCGTATAACTGCAATACGTAAATATTACGCAGGTAAATCTCCTATCTAACGTCAAATTTGTTTTGTGTCCGTTCACCGTTGGCCAACGACGGACTCTGAACCCATACTGAAAAGGAAAATCCTTTCTTATATTATGATACGAACACAATGTATAAATAATGGCTCACAAAAATTCCTTACCAATAGTATACGCCAAAGTCGCTCCATAAAAACACCGCTCTCACAACTCCATTAAACTACATAAACGGTGTACAAAGGCGCCGATGTTCTCATTACCATTTCCACTCTTCATCTCTTTACAAGCAGATCTGCCTCCCCTACCAACCAATCCACCCATACTAATCGTACTTAAGCAGAACCGACACTCAGTCTATTTCCCAACATCCACTTGTAATACAGCCACCAACACTAACCCCAAGAACTACAGTACAATTATTAGAAACTGCTTGGCCTACTCACACAAATCAAGAAATGCAACAAAGCCTTCCCCCCTTAATTCCTCCTATTAACCATCCCTAAACCAAAGACGCCACCAATGCTCATTTCCACCACAATATCTACTTGAACAAACAACCCCCCTCCCCCCCTACAACAAACCCCAAACATATTCAGGGAACTCCTACACGACACACACAGGACTTTCCTCTCCACCACATCGACCAAAATTACTATCCGCAAAGCCCAAGGAACATTTAAACACCGCTCCGATGACGATTCATTCCAACCACAAATTTAAAGCGACAGAAAACACCTCCAGAACAATAATCTAAGCAAACAAACTCCTTCGAGAAACTAATATCTAATCTAATAGGGCCATCCCCCGCATGGTTCTCAAAGCACTATCACAATCCAACTTATTTTATAATTACAAGTACACAAAACACTGCGCTTAGAAACAAAATCACTGACCTCTACTTAAAAAACACCCATTTCCAGCATTTACACTGACGAGACACGACATCCTTCCCACCCTACCCACCTTGAACGATGGTAGGCGACACCAATTTTTACCAGAAACACTTCATATCCACACCCACCCATAGCCACAAATACTCTCCCAACCCCCCCCCCCCCGCAAAAGACTAAAATCCCCCCCTCCTCACCAGCCAAACTTAATAATGCATCTACAACAACATCCCCCCCCCCACTCCCCAAACAGTCTTGCTCTCTCTACATACATACCACAAGTTAACTTATCACAGGTAGTTCTACAAAACGCCCCCATAACAATCACTAACAACACACCATCTCCGGCACATCTCCCTAACAGAAGAATCACTGCCGAAAACAAGAACAAATTAACCAATCGCCCGAGCAGATCAAGGCCAACGCCACGGCGAATCTTATGCAATGTATAAATCAGATTCAACTGACAACGTTATATATCACCATCTGCATATGATTCGTATATTCCCACGATCAATGGACACTTCCTTCTGAGTGCCCGCCCTCGAGAGGCGCCCCCGTACCACCGCTTGCGTGTAGACATTCTCTTCTCGCACGCTGATGGAAGCCGCCCAAAAGCAAGTGGCCGGCCTTTTCTCGAGGCGTATGGCCCTCACTAAGGTGGGCCAGGCGAAATATATATAACACCCCATACTATAACTATATATATATTACCGTATATAGTATATAATTAATAATATACTATAGAATATAAACTATACTATAATATATATATACTATTATATATTATATAACTCATTATTAATATCATAACTATAATAGTTAATATTAATATTAATAGTATATATATATATATATATATATATACTAATTATATATATATATATAATATATATATATATACTATATATATATAAGGTGTATTCGTTAATCCCATTGCAAAATTCAGTATGATATTCCCTGCATAAATATAAGATAATATGTGTGTCAATAAACATTTCTCCGAAAACGCCTCGTTTCCAAGATACAACGGTGATGAAAACTTATGGGGACATCATCTGAATATAACCTTCCCCTTGCCCGTCCCGTGCACATCTCACTTTAAAATAACATCAAATCCGTAAGAAAGTTACGCGTCTCACCCTGTTATTTACTAGTTACGTACCTCGCTCATTTATACAATAATTAACTGTTCGTGTCGCGTCAAGTTTCTGTGTTGAAGTGTTTGCTCATATTTTTCAATGAATTACACAATAGTGAAATGGTGCGATATGCATGATTTGCTTTACGTGTCGTTTCGAACGTAAAGTGTCATAAGCAGACGTTGCGTTCTATGAAGAAATGTAACCCTAATCGAAGTTCCCCGCATCATACTATGTTTCACGTCTCAATCAACGTCTTAGAGAAAGACAGCAAGTTTTAAAAAAAAACTGACGAAATGGAAACAGGCGACCTCGCACAGAATAGTTTCAGATAACGGCGCCAACTTTACGTCACGCTTATTTGAGTGTGTGTGTAAGCTCTTAAGGATACTCCACTCGACCACAAGTACATGTAATGCTCAATCGAATGGGAAATGCGAACAAATAAACAAGATGATTGTCAACAGTATTAGAACTATGCTGGCCGAACCAACCATGAAAACACAAGAGTGGTTAGACACTTTTTTATCTTTTTTGTGATGGAACTCTTTTCAGCCATATAATACCTTAATCATAATTCATTACCTTCCTTAAATTTCGTAATATAGTTGACGTAATTTTCAAGACTTAATGTATAATGCACTTTTTCGTTTCATTTTTCCCTGGCGATTGCAAACACATTTTCATTCTCAAAGTTGCTTTCAAACTTTACTAGGAAATCTTTGGCGTCTTTTTACGTATTGTTGCACAGAGAATATTTTCTTTAGAAAACATAATATAATATTTTTTACTGGCCTCTCTAAGACGTTCTCACCTAGCCGGACAGTCCCGCATTATGTAAATTTTCTTGGCATTGAAGGAGTCTTTCGTGTTCAGTTTCTATATTCTTTATTATCTTTCCGTCCTGATGCTTCCCATTTTTCTTCATTTACCTCTTATGCAGGGCGTAAGATATATATCCTATATATAGTGTAATATATATATATAATACTAATATTATATATATCATACTAGTAATCATATATATAGTCGTTATATAGCTACTATATATATTATATAGTTATGAACTATATATATATATATAGCTATACATCGTATATATATATATTTCTATTTATACTATATATTTATATATATACTACATATATATATATATAGTTATAGTATATACTTATATATATATACTATATAATACCTTATATATATTATATAATATATAGGTATAGTATATATATAATATATATATATATTATATTATATAATATATATATATATACTATTAGCTATAGTATATATATATAGTAATATATAATAATATTCATGGATATTCAGCTGAATAAAAGGGGTTGCAACAACTTCCATCTAATGCACCAATAGACACTGTAGTTCCTAATCCACAACTTATTCCTAAAACGCAATACACCGCACCGGGTCGCTCAGTAAGCATTAGGTTAGCCCAATTGGCAACAAAGGGTTCGTCAAAATCATTCACTGTACTTATGGAAGATGAAGCCATTCGCCCTCACCCTTCCTTCTAACAACGACTGCTAAATCAACAAAAAAATATTCTCTATACAGGAATATCAATAGTGATTGGGGTGAGTCCTTTATAACCCTTTCCTAAGAGCGAATATATTATATACTCAATCCTTTAATTTTAATTGAAAGGGTAAGAAAAGCTGTCTATTCGTATAAAGGATATTTGAAAAACCAATAATGAGAAATGACATTTTGAGAACATGCTGTATTAAATTAAAATAATTTCTGTCAGATAGCAAATAAGAGAATTAAAAAAAAGAGTTAAGGGGAATCTTTATATTGGGCTGAGAAAAATAATAAAACATAACACAAATGATTTTGTTTTATATAAACTCACCTGTTAGTTTGTAAACTGTTGTTGACTGATGAAATCAATCAATTTGATTGTACCAACTTTTTTGATGTACAATTTTGATCAAATGGCTCATTATTATTTATACTATATATCTATAGATATACTATATATATATATATACCTAATGATATCGAGTATAGTATATACATATCATCATAATATATATCAATAGTATATATATTATAATATATATATATATATATATACATATATATCATATAATTATCATACTTAATATTAATATATATAATCCATCATAGTATATAATATACATATATATATATAATATATATATATATATATATCATATATATATCACTATAATATTATATATATAATATATATTATATATATATATATATTTATATAATAAGTATATATATATATATATATATAGTATATATGAATATATATAGAAGTTATATATTATTATATATATATATAACTATATATATATATATATATAATATTATACATATATATATTATAAGTATATACTAATCATAATATGTAAGAGGGCTAAGATTAATGCAACTATTACAATTTCTATTAAGTATTTAATTAATATATGTGCTCATTAAGTAAAAGAATTATAAGACAAAATTATATAGAATATAAATAATAATAATTAACTAATACAAATCTACAAATCATATAAGTATATACCACAATATAAAATATAAAACCAATAAAATAAATATTAATACAAATTATAATATTAAATAGGGTTTACAAATTACCCTTATTATAACAGTGAGCAAGTTATATAATTTCACACTTCTGTAGTCAGTAAAAATAGAACCGCTACAACAAACAACGGTTGAATAACAGGATAATTCCTATTTGTCTATGGAACTGTTTTCACACTGAGTGACAACAAAATTATAGTTTAACTTTTTCCAGCGCCTCACGACCTATATTATAAGACTGCATCCCTAAGCGGGACCTCAGTAAATAATCCCCATATCGATTAGAGCGATCCTAATATATATTATAAAAAATTAAAATGCGACTCAATGATTAATCTCAGAGTGATATGTGCTTCTATGCTAGAATTATATAATAATACTCGCCGATTTTTATTTAAAATGTTAGAGAAAACTTGACGAGAATGGAATGTTTTAGGGGAGAAGTTTTATAATATGTACAAAATGAATTAGTGTGAAGCTAGAGACAGATCCAAAATCATGAGGGTATGTTCCTTAAGAGTGTAAATTACACCTAGTAACTAATACATCTTAATTATATATTTATAGAATCTTCGAAATAAGTGTGATAATCTATACTTTTCATTTTGATATTTCGTTAAATCGTTATTTCGGAACACAGAACCGTGTCTCAATAGCGCGCTCAAAATCTGTAGTAACAATATGTTGTTTAGGACCTTATTTTCGCGTACATATTCTATTATACTTTCATTACAAGCTTGATACTGGATGTTAATTTTGTTACATTGAAGGGATCGACAGCAGGAAAGGCGGCGATAAGGTAAAAATAACATTATGCCACTGAATACATATAATATAAGTTTTCGTTGGTGATACGCGTCTGAGCACAGCTTAAGTTAAGTTAACTTTACGTTAAGTTAAGTGATGATATGGATAAACATTTGATATTTGTGTGTGCAAATAATAATATTACTTTGGCTTTTCGGATCAATAACATTAGGTTATCCACTAGGATCGGTAATAACAATTAAGACTCAACCCTTTTAGTTTACAAAGTAGTTTCCTTTATCCCGTTTGTATCTCTGTTTATTGACAATTACCAAGCCATTTATTATTAAGTAACATAATATTATCTATCCGCACATATATATTAATTGGGTAGTTCACGAGAAGTCAAACAAATATGACGGAATAAGAGTCATTTGAATATACAAAACAAATCACTCACTATGTCACAAGTTAATTAAGACATGCATCCAAAAAAAAATTTTTCAAATGATTTTTTTTTATATAAACAAACAAAAAGCAAGCCTGTTTTAGTGATCCAAAGAGAAATTTCGTTAACGTAGCTTAGTATATATGGTTTCTAATACAATTTGCATAGAAAGACAGGACAGAGATTGAGAAACGGAATTGGAAATGTTTCGAAACTGCTATCTTCAGCTGCTTTCATCATAACGAATAAGTATCACTCAAATCCAGGTAAAAAACAATAAAACTTGTATTTATGAAAAACATCAATTACAATTTATGAGAATTCGTTTCGGTTTAATTCGCGATATTATTAAAAAACTCTTCGAAGTGTAGAATTCAAAAGACAAATGAAATAGCGTAGGAATAGACTGAACAATTTGTAGTAAGCTAATGAAAGACCTCATTTTTTTTAATTAGAAACGGTTTATCACGATCCACTAAGGAAATTGGAAAACCAACATAGCTTTACACAATTACCAGACACTTTGAATCAATGAAAGAAACAATGTCAACAGAAAATTGAATCTCTAAAAGGGAAATCAGAGTCTAAAGACCCCAGATTCCAAACACGCAATGTTCTATATAAGGTGAAAGGAGAGAAGTGATCCCATAGCAAAAGGTAGGGAAATCTAAGCTGTAAAATCTGGAAAAAACGTGAAAACAAAAATCCTACATAAACTAAGGTGACCTGGGGCCTTGAAAACCAACACTTTTAACTGATAGAAGACACACACACACTCAAAAGCACGAAGTAAAGAGATGTTTCCGCTCAGTCCAATTCTTTGACTGAGCCACACAATTAATAAACCAACCTGAAGTGATTTGTCTAATCTACGATTTAATTCTCATCTGAGGGACAGGAATTATCCAAATTTTAATCGCTGATTACATTCATAGGTTTTTGAGTTATATTGCAACGCGGACTAAAGTCAACTTGACAAGCGATTCTCACAGCATCGAAGCAAGGGAGAAGGAAGGTGTAAGAAAGAACTGGCTCTAAAACCAGGAACGACGCCTTTTTCAACATCGCAAAATCGCGCGAAAACGGTTGGCAGCAAGCACAAAAAAATAATTGTAATTTACTTATTAATTACAAGCCTTTGGCTTGCTCCTAACGGAGCAAGACTTGTCCCTGAAGCACGTTGCTACGCACGCGCCAGAGGGCCTCGCTTCACTCGCCCGACGGAAACCAAACCGAAAGAAAAACTCATGAGAAAATTTGAAGTGGAAATACAGTTACGTTTTTCGTTGCTGTTTATCTGTTAATATGATATCAGAAATAAAAAAAGCAAAAGTAAAAAAATAATTATTATAAATAACAACTTTTCATTCAGAATATTAGGAAATCAAAATGTGGCCGGGACCGTATGGTCGCGAACTAAAGAATGGTCAGTTTCAAAAATATGTGCCTCTAACACTCATTCAACAAAATCGATACGAATTTGGAACGTTTTTTTGCATGTTTAAAATTAATATGATATAGATGAATAAATTGCTAAGAATGACTTAAAACTTGTATAATATAATTATTATGTATTAATCTATTCGCGATAAATAAAATATTACAAAAAAATTAAATAAATAAACTCGAGAATAAAAATTACATCATTAAATTAACAATACAGTTATGTGAAAACTGAAAACTATAACATGTTAGTAACATGATGTAATTTACTTCCATAGGATAATCAATGAGAACCAAATTTCTAGAACATTAACAATTAGTATGGTAACTAGATATATATTAACAGAATCCAGCGTGAAGTATGATCAAATGGTATGAATTTCCACTCCGAACTTGAAGTGTTTGCTGAGAAATGTCAAAATTAAACTCCGAAACTTATATAAAATAAGTACATAAAGTTCTTGTGCGTTTATCCAATTACTATATAAGTATATATATTATATATAGGTATATAATATAATATACTATATATATATAATATATATATTATATATTATAATAGTATATAATATTATAATATAATATATACTATTACTATATATATATATAAATACTTAATATTAATATATATATTACTTATATATATATATGATTATATATGATATATATATAAATATCATATAAATATAATATATATAGTATATAGTTAATATATACTGATACTATATATATTATATATATTATATAATATAGATAATATATATATAATATAATATATATATAAATATATATACTATAATATACTACTGATAATATATATATACTATATTATATATATATATATATATACTATATATAGCTATAATATATATATATATAGTCATATATTTACTATGATAATATATATATAGTACTATATATAAATATTCCAAATAATTAGAAATATATAACACATTTTATTTGGAACTGCTTTAAAAAGGAGAATTGTTAGAATTTCCGTGGTCAAGAAAATTCTCACCCAACGCGCGATCTCTAACTCTTAAATTTAACTTTAAAATGCGATGTCGCGTACTATACAACTGGTAAATGCCACATTTTCTTCGTGGGGGGGGGAGGCAAAGAAGCATTCTTGAAGATCCCAATCTCGGATTGGAGAGGATCTTGCGTTGTGCAATTCTTGCAATTCAAAACTCTCTTCTATACAGCTATAATATATATTATATATATATATATATATTACTATATTAGCTATTAATATATATATATATATATATATATATATATATAGCTAATATATATATGTATTATTATATTAATATATATATATTATATTATTATATCATATATAATTACTATACTATATATAATATATAATATATATATATATTACTTATAATTAAACTACCATATATACGAATCTATTATACGATATATCATATGACTATATACCTATATACTAATATCGAATATCTATATTAGTTATATATATCAATACCTATATATACATAATAATAGTACTATATATATAGTATTATATATATATATATAATCATATATATATATATATGCATCATTGGCAATAAGCCATTTCAGTTACTGGTTGTAATTCAGATGTAATCGAAGAATAAGTGTTGAAGCTCTCTTGATGCCACGTTTCTTTATTTTTTTATTATTTTATTTTATTTTTTTTTGGAAATATTGAGGAAATTTTAGTTTTTAGTTCTTTACTTAATTTTTTATTGTAATACAACAACAGAAAAAAAAGAAAAATAATAATTATTTTAGCAACGGTTTGTGGACCGCCGCGAGCTGTCGGCAGTGCCTTTCCGCGTACCGGCGGTCATGATTTATCCCACTCTATAATAAGGTATTGATTAATTAAAAAAAAGATGATAACATAGTCTGCATTCATAAATTTACACGCTTTAGGTACAGCAATCAATGCCGAATACTCACTCCTATGGGTATTTACTATATTAATTAAAAAAGTAATGTCACCTGACCGACTCTACATTCATAATTCAACAAACTACGTACATAAATCCAATTTAAACTGAAATGAATTGTCGTAACTTTTGTTAGCTTAGGTGTGAGCACTTCCAAAAATATCCTCTTGTATTACTTATTATTATTAAATTTTATTAAATAATTACATGATTTTTATTTGACATTTAGGAAATGTGTTTTCGGATCCATTTGCAATCGAAATATGTATATCAGGAGGTGGAGGCAAGATAACAGACCATGATCCAAATATAACTATATAATATACTATATAAATATATATATATATATACTAATATATAGTAAACAAATTACCTCGAATATACTATATATATATATATAAATATAACGTTATAATGATAATATAATATATAATATTATACTAATATATATATATATATATACTATAATATAAAATACTATAACATAATATTACTACTATATATATGATAGTATATATATACTATTATATAGTAATATATATATACTTAAATAGATATATATAATAATTAAAGGAAATATAAAATGACAAATGAAAATTCGTTAAATTATTTCAACTGAATAAAATTAAAAAATGTTAAATTAGTATAATAATAAAATAAATAAATTAATCAAAAAATAAACTTTGCAATTTATCTTATTTTTAATGAGACTATTAACCAAAGAATTTATTTTTCCTTTCTCATTAATTCAAACTAAATATTTTTATCAAGTTTTAAGTTGTGCACGCACAAGTTTCATTTGTCAAGCCTAGCAACATGTAAGTTTAATAATATATCTCTCAAGTGTAAAGTTTATAGTTTTAAGTTTTTTTTGCACTATCTATTAGTAAATAAAAATCTTTTAAAATTGGTGATAATAGTTTAAATTGAATTGACTAAAAGACCGATTTTCGTATTTTGCATTTGATGCGAGGACGATAAAACAAAATAGCTATAAGTTTTGCGTCTCGTTTTTTGTCAACTAGCGTAAATCGCTTAAAAAATGCTTACACAAACGCAAAGAAATTTTCCCTTTGTGCCTGTGATAATATAGAACAAAAGTTTCAAAGAGGTCTCTTTACGGAATTGGTAGAAATATCACTAAATACATCTGGATCAATTTTTTAATCAAACGATATTAAGATGGATTTGTAAAAAAAACGAAACAGGCAACAACTATATAACATAATAAATAATAATAATTATAGCACAAAATTGCAAAAAAAACGAAAAATGGCTTTGAAATAAAAAATTTTATAAAAAGAAATTAAATAAATTAAATATTCAAAGTTACTAGTAAGCATCATAATTTCCGCTACCGATGGCATTCAAAGTTCAGTTAGGGCCTGACAAATAAATCGCATAGTTAAAGGGCACGGATTCTGTCCCTTAATCCGGATCCTAGGTAGGAATACTAGAGAAGTAGAGCCCTCCTAAATTTGGGCTTTGCCCAGTAGCGTCGCACTTATTAAATAATAAATAAATATAGATAAATAATAATAATAAATAATAATAATCAAATAATAAATCAAATAATACATATAATAATAATTAATAAAATCATAAATATAACTAATAATAATAAATTAAAAAGTATAATAATAATAATAATAATAGTATACGAATAAATAATAATAGATATATAATAATAATAAATAAATAATAAAATAAATAATCAATAATAGATAATAATAATAAATAATACATAATAATAATAATACATAAAAAATATCATCTACTTATAATTTGCTAATGTAAATTTCCAATGGACAAACTTTTCTAGAAATTCTGTTCCAAGATTAGGATCTTCCTTAATTCTTGATCAGAAGGAAACTGTGATACATGTTTTACCATGAACTTAACTAGTTTAAGATGTCCCTTCTTAAAAGCAGACCGGGATAGAGGCGAAAGAGGGGGGAACGTTTCATACCCCGGAGGGGGCATTCGTCCCCCGTCCCATCCATAACGAGGCCAGAGCCAGACCCCGAACTCCTGATAAGCGAGATCCGTCAAGGCTGCTAACATGTAGACTTTGACCAATAAAAAACCAGATTTATCTTTCCACCTCTTAAGCTACTAATACATGTCCAAGGATATAAAAGATCTTAGATAATTAATGGAAATTGTATTTGTCATAAATTTCGACCCTTTTTTTGTAAAAATTTTAAATATACATTTTTTTTTGAGATTTCAAACATATTAAACATCACTTATCTGGATAGTAATCTCGTAATAATCTCAAATTTGGGTTTATTATCAGCATTTTAATCAAATGAAATTTTTTAGTGATTATAATTACAGATATATTAACTAACTAATATTTTACTCACATTTTTAGTTACTATTTAAATTGATAATATATATTATATCACTATATATATATATATATGATATAGTATATATATACTTATAATATATATACTATATACTAGAGGCCGAGATACCTAATAGTATATAACTATAGTATATATATATATATACCCTATTAGTCCACCCTCACCTCCACCATCTATACAGAATGAGCTTAGTTATAATACTTACCCTGGATATTCGCTAAATTGGTAGACGTTGACCGGAGTTTCGCAAGGGCAAGCGACGCCTATTCGACTCCCCGTCCGAGGTCCTAGGTAGCAATCTACCTAGAAGAAGTTCCTTTCCTACAGAATAGGGCTATGCCCGTAAGGTGCGAACTTTTTATTATACTAATATATACTATATATATAATACTTACTATAAACGTTCAGGTTAGTTATATATATACCTATATATATATATATTCATACCATACCATATATCTGTGTATGATAATACACACTATTATACTAGTACCTGATATACCTAATACTTATATATATAATTATAGTATATACTTAAGATATACTATTACGTATATATAATATAGTAATTTACTATATACTAGTATATACTTCCTTAACTATATAATTCTAATTATGGACTTGCTTCTGTAGGTAACGCCACCAACTACCCTCCCCCACCTCATGAGCCAATTTAAGAACACAAAATAACAACTATTCCCAATAAATCTTACCCCAAATCTAACAGCCCTCAATAAATGGCGGCTCTGAATCAAGAAATACTTCCCGAACATCTCTAAACTGAGAAGAAATGGAGATTTTGCAGATTGAGACGGATGAAGAAGAACGCTACGCGGACTGACAGACATAAATCCAAAATAACACCATATATGGATATGCCGGACCCTCCCCATTACTCCCATTACGTCTCAACCACGAAAACTAACGCTATAACTAACACTAATCAAAAACAACTATCCTACCATAACACTACACCAGAAACCCCCCCCGACATGACTATCAGACTTATTAAATGATCCAATCAACTCTTACTAACATACAGTCCTTACTGTATACTTCAACATCTTTTTCACCATCCCAACATTAATCAAACTCTTCGTATGCCCACGTCAAACTCAATATTGTACGGCAAGTAACAACTCACCACTCACACCTTACAATGGAGGTACGCCCACGTTACATCGCCCACCACACACGCCCTGAGGTACAGACCCGCAATATTCTTATCAGATTAAGCGCCGAGGATTCTCACCATTACTCGATGAACTTGCAGTCCTGTCAAAATATATTAAACCACCCAAACAACCTCCCACCGAATTCCCTTACCGCAAACAACCACCAAAAACCAAATCAAACACTCTACCGTCGCACAAAATACACACACTCTCTCTACACCCACCATCACAATCAATAATACCCGCTACACACCTACGCAATAAGCAACCAAACCATACATAGGAGAATACATATAATTGCATCTCCTATTAGAGCCACGTTCAAATAACCCTAATCACCTTAACTTCATAATACACAGCAAAAATAGTACCACCCCAAAATAACTACTACACAATCTACACAAACGCCAAATAAAAGCAAACTGGCTCGGAAAAACTTCAACCCACAATCACATTGAATAATCACCTATCCCGAATCAACCCACTAGAAATTGATAATTCAGGTTACTTCTCTTAACTAAAAGCCATCAGAGAATGAAATCTCCACCAAAACTTATCCAAAATCCTCCCAACCCGTTTGCCATACCAAAAGCACCACCAGAAAACACCTACAAACCCAACTATCATTACACCACCGAAAATCTGCAACTTGATACAGCAACCAGAAAAGTTCTCATTCTGACAGCCACACAAAAAACTCCCGAGTCATACTGGACCATGAATCACAAATATAGACTCCTCTACTACGACAGCAACACATATCCTCACCAATCATCATTCCCAATCCACCAAAACAGGAAAACAAGTCAAGACACACACCTACATCTGACAATTCATAGAAGGGAAGTCTCCTGAAAGCGGAAAAAAGAACCGCTCGAGCAACGCTTTAACTAAAAACCTTTCCTTCCATAGAGACTACTCACCATAACAAACCACTCCACCCACAAATGAACGGCGTCTTAGCTAACGGAAGAACGAATCAATACTTCACCTAAACTCCCCAACCCAGTTTATACACTCCCACACCAAAATCCCACCAACATGCACTGGCTTTAAAATGAATCATTTACATACAGACTTCACCCAGTAAACCCTTTAACAAATATCGTCACAAACGCACATCGTAAAACGGGTTAAGAGAAACCACCTCCTCGAACCCCCAGAACAATAACTCCTCCGGAGATTGTCCATTAGATTAAAGACTATTCGAACACTCCCAGTGTACCACCTGATTCACGTATTCTTGCATACAATATCTATACATTACTCTCTACCAAATAACCAATTAGAAAAAAAGCTGGCTTATCTAATTGTACAACCGGAAGCACTGCCTCATCGTATACAAGCAAACATCCAACATCCTCGCTAAAACAGTACAAACAAGGAAATGGAGGTCACTCCAGGGAAGCCATCCTTCATCTCGCATTCTCTGTAACCTCTTCAACCAGCCTGAATCCATACCCGCCGGAAGCCTCCAAACATCACAAAGACTTAATAAACCTCATGGAAATAACAAGGGTGAGCCCATATACCTATAACGCGATCCTCCAGACCCAGGCTCAGCTAACCCCACTCGGCCACAAATTTCACATCACTCATTAACCCATAACGAATCCAGAGCCCACAAGAACAGGCTCTGTTATCTTCCCGTACAACGCAATGGTACGGCACGGTCTACCGAGAACATCATCCCGTAACCCTTGCATCACCAAATAAACACCAAATCATCCCCGTTGCACTCTGCAAGTTAACCCTGAATATACCTCCTACCCGCGTCCTCCTACTACAACAATTACAACACCTAAGAAACAATTACCTCGAAAATTAACCATATCAATCAACAAATTATCGTAACACTTCTACAACATCACGATATACACACATAATTATAAGCATAAAAATCCAAAACAAAGATTAAATGTCATAAAGAACTGGTATGTTCCAGCACAAACTCACACAAACCGAGATACAAACAAACAACAGTCTACAGACTATGTATTAAACAATTCTCACGCGAAGAACTATAATTTACAACTGGAGACAATCCAAACAGTCTGGGTATGCCCTGCTTAAAGCCTCACTATTAATAAATTACAACTCTTCAACAGGCGCCAACACCACTGAATTCCCGCACCAACACACAGGCCTTAACAGTTCGTCATAAAAACCATCCCATGATGCCAACCACATGCATGTGACAAAAGAACCAACGTACAAAATTCGAGGCTATCATCCTAAATACTCGATAGGAACCACAATTCTACCCTCAAGACTCCTTGACCCTGACCTAGATCATGTATAACCATTACCTACAAGAACCACGCCCCCTATTACATCCGCTCTCTAAGATCCCTCTCCGCACTCCTGTTCCGGATCATACCCTCCCGTACCTACAAGCCGCAATA
>JABUQX010057907.1:0-2500 GCA_015478945.1 Trachelipus rathkii
ACATTTTTAAAGGCTACTTCTTTCCTGGCAATTAAAGCAGTGATACACACATCAATAAGATAATTATCATCACACTTGTCATTCATAAGAGCGAAATCAAGAATTCTGTTCCACATACGTTTTTGATAGTAGAAATCACGACAAAAGTTAATTCCTTTGCTTAATTTTCCTTGACGAGTGCAATTTTTCTCGTCGTTAGTCATCTGTCTCCACAATACACGAATATCATCAATTAGACAATAGTCAACAGCAATGCCAATACGTTGGAGAACACGTAAACTTTTATCTTGAACTAGTTCTCTGGCAATTAGGACCTTATCTAGTGTTCCTCTATTGTTGAAATAAGAACTTTTGAGAATGTTAATACAATAAGAAGGGGACAAACCAAACAATTTACAATGCTGCTCCATCCACTTTATCATTTCAATGGCAATAAAATGTATTACATGTTTTGGCATATCACGTCTTATTGGATAAGGTAAACTTTTTATCTCATCTAAAAACGTTTTCTCTAATTTCTTTAACTTTCGTGAGACATCTTCTGGAATTCCTTATATCTAGATTTGCAGAAAAGAAAATTTATCTTCTAAAAATTTTTCTTCACTTGTGTGTATTATGGCAGCAAAAGTTATTTAAAGCCACAAACCTTAATAGCGTCAGATTTCTTCCATTTATTAACCATCTTTACAGTAAAAATATATAGAAATAACCTAAAAAATAGAAAGAAAAAAAATATACTAGATAATTTACCTTCATTTTGAACCTGTTTAAAATTCACTGAATAAGTTAGTACGTGTACAGTATGTAAAGGGATTCAAATTACCCCGCTCCCCCTCAATTAATTTATAAAATTTCAAGAAATTTAAAGTTCCATAAGTTAAAAAATAAATCAAATTATTAAGACCAGACAATGTTTTAAACAACTTCTCTAAGCGAGTGTTCTCCATTTCATACTAAATTATATATATATTTCTTTAAAATATATTTATATATATATATATATATATTATATTAATATATATATATATCTAATATATATAAATATATCTTATATATATATATATACCATTTATATATATATATATATATATTATTTATAATATATTATTATATATATATATTATATAATATATATATATATATATATATATATATATATAATATAATATATATATGCTCGTTCAGGCTATTTCGTTGACCGGAGGTCGGATAATCCGACTGTTAATCTTGGCCCTATATAACCTGCCAATCCTGGTACTATAATAAGTTTTTGTCATATGAATAATCGCAATATATTACAAATTATCCTGTTAAAAGAGAGAAGAGAGTAAGAGAGAGAGAGAGAGAGATAGAGAGAATCGAGAGAGAGAGAGAGCAAGCAGATGAGAGATGAAGAGATGAGAGAGAATGTTAGTAAGTCTTCTGTGTTCGATGCAAAGATTATAGAGAGATGCTTTATTTCTCTCGTTTCCTCTTGCTCTTTTTCTTTTGTTCTAATGTGTGTGTGTTGCGATATGAGAGAGCGACAGCCAAGAGCCAATAACCAACCAGAAATACACTACACTGCTCTCTCATGATCACTACAAACACAGCAGAGAAAAAGACATACGCAAGAGGAGAGATAGAGATATCGCAGAGGAGAGATATCACGTCGTCATCATTCTAGTGAGTGTGAAAGAATCGCCACGCACACGACGGTAGATGTAGTCATTACTCTTTCTCTCTCTCTTTCTATCTTCTGTAGTATGTGATGCTTCCGTCTACGTAGTTCTTACGTATGATTGAGATGCAGATTATAACACACATCTATTATATATACTTACCTTATATATACAAAGAGAGAGAGAGAAGAGAAGTAGAGAGAGAGAGTCTCAGCACTGGCAAGAGAGAGAGAGAGAGAACGAGAGAGAGAGAGAGAGTTGTTTTACAACTGTTACACCTAATCTTATACATGATCTCTAGCTATAGTGTCAGTGACCGATAGAGAGACACGCAGAGAGAATAAATAGATCAGAATCGAAGTCACGAGATAGATCTGATCGCAACAGAGCACACAGGAAGAGAGAGGAACGAATAGCATATCGCCTCACGTCAGTAGCAGAGTGAGCATGAGAGTAGCAGTCATGCAGCAAGACGCATCAGACAGAGCTATATGATGTATGACGAATACGTTCATTTACTTCATCTCACTCCAAGCTGACAAATATCTACAGTATATTCAAAAGAAATTGTACTTATCACCGAAAAATATTGACTCTCAAAATTCTATTTTCACTCTTATTGTTCACATCTTCACAACTTTTAATTGATTTTAATTTATTTTAGTTAATATTAATATAATACTCTAAATACTCTTTAGATTCAGTAATTAATAATGAGGTTATGACTAAGAATCTTGTGTTTAATTAATTAAACACTATAAATTGCAACTCAAATATATCTATTGTTAAACCAAAAAAATTATATATCTAAATTGAAAATTAAATATTTACTTTTCAAC
>JABUQX010057907.1:10000-12500 GCA_015478945.1 Trachelipus rathkii
TATAACCTTTGAAAAAAAAATCTTATTTCGATTTGCCTCCTTCATTAAAATATCTTGGAATAGTAGCAACAGTACATACATAAAACACATGCTACAGACATACATAAGACACTGGAATATAATATATATATATAATATATATATATATATATATTATATTTATATATATATATATATATATATATAATATTATATATTATATATATATATATATTATATATATATAATATATATATCACCAACCACTCACGACCAAAGCCTATTCAAGGAGGGGGTGTTAAAATAAACAAAAAATTCAACTAACGCAAATTACGCAGATGTGCACAAGTACGCAGGCTTTAAAGTGAGGGTATAAATTGAGTAGTAACCAACAGAAGATGAGAAGAGAATTTCACAGAAAGAAGGTGGCAGGAAAGAAGGAGGCAACGCAGCGAACTAGTCTGGAGTTACTAATATCAACACAAACTCATGTGCCGACACATCACCCTTTGTGTTACGAGGGCGTCTTAAAGGTGGTGGCACGTGAGTGGAAAGTTCCCTCGAGCACTTGCTGCCAACTACGGTACCTATAGAAAAAGAGATAAGCACCAACATCGCGCCCGCAAAAGGTTGAGCGTAAAGTGAAATTGAAGAGAAAGGAATAGTTTATAAGTCTTTTGCCCTTTGACTCAACTCTATTCATAAAGCCGGGTGAAATGTAGAGACCCCCAAGATATGAGAGCAGTTCTCCATACAAGGGCGAATGAGATCCTTATATAACTTAAGTAACTGTGCCTGGGAAAAAAACTCTCGCAGTCTAAACAGAACTCCAGTTTCTTTGAGGCCGCCTTAGCCACCGTTGTGATGTGAGGCTTTCCCAAAACATTTTTTTGTTTATGTTAAGGACAAGGATGTTTATATTTGTCAACAGGAGAGACTAGAGAACCGTCGAAGAGATAGAAAAGTTCGAAAGTCTCTTTGAAAGGGTGATATTGTAGAAGTTGGGTTTTTAAAAGAAATTAAGTTTACAAAGGTTGAGACGAACCTCACCCAGAAATTTCTATCCAGATCAGCGAGAATGGAATCGGAAGTTAAGACGAGAGCAATTCTAGAAAGTAAAAGAAGGAGCAGAATTGAAAAGAGTTGAAGAATGAAGGGTCGAGTCATCGGCATATGAGTGGATAGAGTTAGAAAATGTGCAGACGAGAAGATCATTAATTGAAAAGCAAGAATAAAGTAGGAGATAATACAGAACCTGAGGAACACCACTATTGACAGAAAAAGAAGAAGTCGCTCCATCAAAAACAGCCGATATTGAGCGATTTGAGAGAAAGCTAGACATAAGTAAGCAAAAGAGAAGGAGGAAATCCAAAAGGAGGGGAGCTTGGCGAGCAGTGACGCGTGCCATATCCGGTCAAATGCTTTGGATACGTCAAGCGCCACCACGCAAAGTCTTCCCGTAATTCCTGAGGATGGAAAACCATAAATCTGTTAGATAGGAAAGTATATCACCAGTAGACCTCGAGCGCCAAAAGCCGTACTGGTGATCGGAAAGAAGGAAATTAGAGGAAAACAGGAAACCGAAGAAATGAGAGTTGAGAAGGGGTTTTCAAGAGAATCTTAGATAGATACAGTTAGAGGCTATAGGCGATAGTTAAGAAGGATCAGAAGCGCTTCCTTTTTTCGGAATAGGTTGGACATATGAGCGCCTTCCAAGACTGAGTGAATATGTCTAGTAATGAGGCATAGAGAATATAGTTGAACGAGGGGTGGCGCCAGCACGGAAGCACACTCACTCACTCGTAATGGCAATGCCACTCAGAGCCACTGCCCTCCTAACTTCATAGATTTCGGGAAGCCCATGTACCCGGTCAAATATAATTACAGGAAAAGGCATAGGACCACCTGAGAAGAGAAGGAGGAGTAAGAGGAATGCATAGAATCGTCTAGGGATTAGATGAAAAAAGGAGGCGGAAGAGATTGGCCTTTTCAAGTTGGAAGAGTTAGCAACAAAACCATCAGATCGAATAAGAGGAGGAAAGTATGATTTACAAAAGTTGTTGGAGATGTTTTTGGCCAAAAGGCCAGACAGATTTTGTCAGTATGGGGAGAACCAAGGAGGTTAAGCGCACTTTCGTTAGAATGAAAGCCCGCTTTGGCTCCGTCGAAGAGTATCCCTACAACGATTCGAGCTGAAATGAAAATTAGCGAGAGTGATAGGGAGAACGAGAATTTTTCTCTCCCGATATGCATTGTCTCTAGCCTGAAATGGCCAGAGAACAATTACGATCGAAAGCATGGATTATGAGGAGAGAAAGATTTTAGTCGAAAAAAGTAAGGACCTCCCATCCCATCATGCTATTAACAGCTCCGCACCTGTCGGCAGAAAGCTCGAAGCATCACCAAGAGGAAAAGCGTCATTCCAATTATAGTTAGCGAAGAAGCAGCCGCAAAGGCCCCCCATCGGCCCGATCAAAAGTGCCAGAAAGAACGCACAGGGCAGGATGGAGCTGTTGGAGAG
>JABUQX010057907.1:20000-22500 GCA_015478945.1 Trachelipus rathkii
TTTAGTTTATTGTCGATCTTTTTGTAAAATCTTGTATCCCTCATTATTAAATTCTGTGTTAATTCTTTATTTACTTCTGCCTGCCATTTTGGTTATAATTATTACTTTTCTTATGCAATAGGATTCAATTAGTTTCCTTTTGTTATTGTCTGATACAAAAATTACAGGTTCCATGTTGTCGATATTTATTTTATGGTTTAAACTTCTCCTATGATGGGTAAGAGCTGAATTTATTTCGTCGGAAATTAAATCGTGTTTGTGCTGGCTTTTACGTCTATTTAAATCCACCGTTTCACCTATATATATACTTGCACAGTCATGACACGGGATCTTATATACGCATTGTTTATTGGTGGCATTTCTAAATTTATTTGGTTTCAAAACTCTTTTAAGAGGTAGTGTATTTGATGGGGTAGTAACTATGGTATTCGGTATAATTTTCTTGATGGACTCAGGAATGGGATACGGGACTGACAAATAGGTGATTTTTTCCTCTTGAGGTGCTGGGTTATGGGTATGGTAAAATTTCTCTTTTGCTTTCTTCAATGCTTTATTAATTATATATGAAGGATATTGTAAAGTTTTAAAGGTTACAAAAAGAAAACTCAATTCATCTTGCAATGTTGAAGGGGAGCAAATCCGTAGTGCTCGTAAAAATAATGCAGAGAGGGTACCAATTCCTCTTCAAAAAAAACCACAGGATATTCTGAAGTTTATTAACTCATATAATAGCAACCTACAATTTACTATAGAAATTCCTAACGATAAGTCGTTGCCTTTTTTGGACACTAAGATAGAATGGTCTTCTAATGGCAATTTAATCTTTTCAATATACAGAAAACCGACGGCAAATATTAATTACATACATTGGTATTCTTTTCATCCCGTCAATACAAAAATTGGTACCATTTTTAATATCTTACGAGCAATATTTATTTGGCATAAAATAGATTTGCTCCCCTTCAACATTGCAAGATGAATTGAGTTTTCTTTTTGTAACCTTTAAAACTTTACAATATCCTTCATATATAATTAATAAAGCATTAAAGAAAGCAAAAGAGAAATTTTACCATACCCATAACCCAGCACCTCAAGAGGAAAAAATCACCTATTTGTCAGTCCCGTATCCCATTCCTGAGTCCATCAAGAAAATTATACCGAATACCATAGTTACTACCCCATCAAATACACTACCTCTTAAAAAAGTTTTGAAACCCAATAAATTTAGAAATGCCACCAATAAACAATGCGTATATAAGATCCCGTGTCATGACTGTGCAAGTATATATATAGGTGAAACGGTGGATTTAAATAGACGTAAAAGCCAGCACAAGCACGATTTAATTTCCGACGAAATAAATTCAGCTCTTACCCATCATAGGAGAAGTTTAAACCATAAAATAAATATCGACAACATGGAACCTGTAATTTTTGTATCAGACAATAACAAAAGGAAACTAATTGAATCCTATTGCATAAGAAATAGTAATAATTATAACAAAATGGCAGGAGAAGTAAATATAGATGTAGCACAGAATTTAATAATGAGGGATACAAGATTTTACAAAAAGATCGACAATAAACTAAATAAACAACAACCATCCAGTCAATAAATATATCATCTTTGGAGTCACATCAACGTAGAAGTCTTCGTTTTGTTTGAAGCTCACCTGAAGAGGCCGTGCTGGAAGCCGGCGAAAGCTAGTGAGAAAAATTAAATATTTGTTAATTCTTTTTAAATAATATAAATATGTGTGTGAATAGTTTTTATGTTATGTTAAAACAATAAAGTTTAAATTTTAAGAAAGTGTGTAATTATACAAGGGCATTTATCAGATATATATATATATATATATATATATATAATAATATCAATATTATATATATATATATATATATATATATATATATAATATATTAGCTATATATATTATATATAATATATATATATTATATATAATATATATATATATATATATATATTATATTTATATATATAATATATATATATATATATATATATTATATATATATATATAATATATATATATATATATATATATATATATATATATATATATAATCATATATATATATATATATATATATATATATATATATATATATATTATATATATAATTATATATATATATATATAATTATATATATATATATATATATATAATAAGTATATATATATTAATATATGAACTTATGATTCCATTATTTTAATAATTATTTACCATTATTACCCGTGATCATCAAGAATCCGCAGAAACTCACGCTAGCTTGTACCTCTGCTCGTACTGGGCAAAATCTTTTTCCCACGTCTTACGGAAAGTTTTTTTTTCTCGGACGTAGATTATAATGTATTAATCTTTTATGGTCCTTCATCCTCAATTAGTAAATTATATAATATATATTATATAATTCTTTCAACTCATATTAAGCCCTAATATCAGCAATTTCTTTAACGATGTGATATTCTTCTCCCCTGCA
>JABUQX010057908.1:0-13926 GCA_015478945.1 Trachelipus rathkii
AAAGAGAGATATATATATATATATATATATATATATATATATATATATTATCAGGGTTGGTTTATACCAAAAAAAAACTTTTTTTTTGGGGGGGGCGGGGCTTTTTCTGATAAGTAATAAAAATATTGTATATAGTAATAAAACTGGTGGGAAAACATTAGTAACTTCAAATTTTCAAATTGATTCATCAAATACGCATAACAACTGATGTACTGCGCCTCCGCTCTCCCGCCCTCTCGCCTCCGCTGCCCCCGGTGCCCTCGGGCCCCACCGGCGCTCCTGAAAAACTAATAAACTTTCAATACATTTTTTTCCTAGAGATTTCGTGACTAGAACTAATTGGTAATTTAATTCATGTTAAAGTAAATAAACATTTTTTTTAAGAATTAAATTTCCAAATGTTAGGATTCTTTGACGGTTTCAACTTTCCCCTCCTAACAACTCTAGAAAACACCTACTGTGCTAATAAACCTACAACCTACACTAGACCTATGGTTAGGGTTTAGGTGTAGGTTATTGAAGAAAGTTGTTTTTAGAGTTGTTAGAGGGGGAAAGTGAAGACGCGTAAGAAGATCCTAAACCCTTTGGAAATAATTCTTAAAAAATGTTTATTTAACTTTAACATATTAATACCGAATTTTCTAGATCTGTAGGAAAAATCTATCTAAAGTTATGTAGTGGTTTGTTTAATTCATTGTTATCTAGTTTCATTCTCCATTTTGTAAAATTCATAAGTCTCGCCACTATTTTCACCAGGTAATTAAATTCATAAAGATTTAACGTTAAGGTTAGGGTTAGGTTAGGTTAGGCTGTTTGGTTGATTTGGTTTAGGCTTAGGTTTAGGTTTAGCTTTTGGTTTGGTTAAGGTTAGCGTTAGGTTAGCTTTGGTAAACCAAGCAAAGTTAAACCAAGCTAAATTAAACCAAGCTAACCTAAACCAAGCTAAGTTAAACCAAGCTAAATTAAATCAAGGTTTAACTAATCTAATGTAAATAATAGCTAAAGAAACAAAAAAGTAAAAATATCGCTTTAAAGGGGAATCTTAAACCGACAATGGCCCCGGCAACAGTTTATTTTACTGCAGGGAGGAATTTGAACACCAGTTTATCTCTTTCCCAAGACTTTTAAAAGTATATTGACAGATGTAGCTGATACCATATTAGTCATTACGATTTTTTTTCACAATTAAACCTTTTGAATGTGAAAAAGTCTCATACAGTGTAAAAATTCAATTGGAAGTATTTTTTTGGCCCATAATATATATATATATATATATACTATAGTATATTATATATATCATATATATGATTAATACTATGAATATATATATATATATATATATATATATATATGATATATATACTATATATGTATATATATAGCTATCATATATAGTATACCTTCAGTTCTCAAGGTTTACCTAATAGTCACATGAAGTTCTTTGAAAAATTGGAAAGCCAGAGCCATAAGTAAACTCCGATACGTGCTCCCGAGGAAGGTTTGGAAGAAAGGATAAAAACGAAAGAGTTATAACACTTGTCGTCGTGGGAATTTATATTGAACTGTATTTAGCAAAAAGCCAGTTTAAGTCCCCCTTGGTCAGATTTTGAACGATAGAAAAGGTTGAGAACGTGTCCTGAAATTACGAGTTGCAGGAAACTCTCCTCCATAGAAGGAGGTTATAAGACTGCACCCCCTTCTCTCCGTCGGCGGCTGGCCTCGCCCCCCTCGCTCCTGGTCGCCCGCTTCTGTCCCCCGCCCGCCCCGGCCGGCCCCTCCTCGCCTCGCTCCTCTCCCGTTCTTCCGCCTCCCCGAAAATTTTTAAAGAGAAGCAATGAAAATTACTAAATAGCATAATAGCCAATAGTATACCAGGATATTGATGTACCAGTTCGATGCTAGAAAGATTGTAGAGCGGCTAGTGAGAGAAGTAGGAAAGTTAACGAAAGTTCGACAAGCCATAGACCTACACTTCTATAAGGAGATCAATATGTTGTTGGAACCATTCCCAGATTATGTAATGCAATTCATACCGCCATACAAGGGCCGATAATGCCCCAATGCAGAGGTAGCAAACTGGTGTGGTGCCAGAAGACAGTTCCAAGGTGCGCCTGTGGCCTCAGTACACCCAACTTCCTCAGAACTTGGTTAGGAAAAATTAATGTGACTCCCTTCTAAGTGAAACTCCGAATATTAAGAACAGTAGTAGGTTAGAGTTGTGTTTTTTCAAGATGATATTAATAGTTGTTTGGAAGATCATTATCAAGCAGATAGATTGAAGAAGCTGAGTATTGAGGCAATCTGAAAACAACTATGTTTTTGTTAATACGACTATAGGTGCGAAGAAGATCAAGGTGCTGTTTGCTTTACAGGTTAACAATCATAGCAATCATTTATTTGGCTTTTTGAATGGATCGTCATTCCCAAATTACCAGCGCAGTGATAAGTTAGCTATCAGCTAAAGAGGTGGATAGGAGTATCCAGTACAGATAGATCATATGAGGCAAAAAATATGTGAAAAAAAGAGGTTGGGGATATTTCTGAGGAACACCAATATTTGATAGATTTAAAGGAGAACAATGTTGGCGCAGTTATCAGACAACAGCCATAGACGGATAAAACGGATTTCAAAGAGAAGGATAAATACCGAAGCAAGGGGAATTTTGAGAAATTAAAGCTTTGTTCGCAGGCTTATTGAAAGCCTTCTAGAATGTCTAACGCGCCAACAGCAAGAAGATTCACAGATATGCAGAAGTAGCAGAGGACTGCAGGAGGCAGAGAGAAAGGAAAGAAGATCAGTCCAGTGCTTTCTGTTAAAGAATCCTTAACCTGTCAATCAGAAATAAGATTAGAAAGATTTAAGATGTTTCTAAAAATCTTCCTCTTAAATAATAGATTCGAAAACGTTAGGAAGAATAGAGGTTAACAGCGGTAGGACGTAGTTGGATTGTTGACTAGGGTTCCCGCTTCTCAGCACAGGCTGGGATGAATACACCCTTCCGGCAGGAGGGATACACTAAAGTTGATATACATTGATGAAACACTTTAAGCGCAGAGCATGAATGTAAGCTCAGAAGCCACAAGGTTTTGAGGGACCACTGGCAGAGTAGTAAGCTTCAGCACTATTGCGCCTTCTAGTGTTAAGTTCAGAAGATTCGCAGAAATGTAACGTTTTAATGAGTTAGAGGGAGGTGGCGAGGAGGAATAGATCTGGAGACCGTGGCAGAGTGGGAATAAGAGGGACAAGTTGGGGCAAATATTTCAGCTTTAGCAGAGTTATAAACAGCAGTCTTACCTATGCAAGAGTAAAAGAGGAGGGAGAAGAGGAAAGGAGCACATTGAAAGTTGCATGATTTTAAAAATTGCAAGAAATTGTCATTAGAGTGTGAGATAAGAACCAAGAAAGCACTTATTGCATTACTGACGAAGAAAAGTTTTTCAGGTTCTCGAAGAGTTGAATTTGTTGTCTATTCCGGGATGAAATGTGTAAAAGCAACGAATTTCTGGATTTGAAGACAACAATAAATGTCATAAACAAGTGTTTATTAGTTTTAGTTAATAACTACTGTAACTAAACACCAACCTATATACTATATGATATATATATATATATATGTATATATAATATATATATAATATATATTATACTATATATAATATATATAATTATATATATATATATATGATACTATATATAGCTATATATAAGTTAAAATAATACTAAATATGTTTTTAAGAAAAGTGCAAAAATGTCTGTTTAAAAAATTAAATTGTTGTTTATGAATGTTTAATTATAAATATTTTGGATGCAAAACTTATGAGAGACATTAGTATTAAATAATGAACTAACTACTAAATAACTCAAAAGAATTAAATATTTTTAAGCCTAACTATTTGATCATAGATTTAAAAAGCATGTTTTTTCACCCTTATATATATATATAGCTATATATATATATTATATATTATATATATATATAATATATATTATTATATTATATATATATATATATATATATATTATATATATATATAGTATATATATATATATATACAGAAGCCCTCTGTCCCCCATTAATTGGGGAGTTCATATCCTACAGCAGTAAGTTCTTGTCAGGGGAAATTAAATTATAAATGTAATTTCTAACCAAGCGAATAAAGTGCGCAGATTGTCTAGACTTGATAGCAAACGGCCTGCTTCCGGTTCATCACATTTGAAATTCTATCGTAACCGTGACGTGGCTGTCGAATCCAGAATGGGCGCAACCTTCTTTTGCTAGAGGGCAGTGAGAGAGAGAGAGAGAGAGAGAGAGAGAGAGAGAGAAAGAGAGCAGAGAGAAGAGAGAGAGAGGGGGGGGGGGAGAGAGAGAGAGAGAGAGAGAGAGAGAGAGAGAGAGAGAGAGATTTATTACAAAAATCTCCATAAACGGCAATTTTTTTTTTATGTCCTTCACATCACACTGGAACCAAAATTCGAACTCTTCTGTCCCCCGCGAGAGGAAAATTAAAAGTATCCTAAAGCGAGAAGAGACTCGCCTTTAATCCACTGAGACCATCGTGAACTTCATATATATATATATATATAATGTATATATATATATATATATATATATAGTATATATATATATATATATATATATAATATAGTATATAATATATATACCTATATATATATATATTATATATATATACTATTGATTTATAGACAATGTATATCTATATTTGAATATAGCATCATAAAACATATTCTGTGGATACTAAAGAAACTATATCATATATATATATAATATATATATATATATATTATATATATATATATATATATATATATATATATATATATTATATATATATATATATATATATATTTTTATATAGTATAGTATATATATATATATTATATATTACTATATATATTATATATATATTATATATATATATATATTATATATATAGTAATAGTTAAAAAGGAAGCCTAATTGTTTACGCATAAATTGGAGCACAACAATCACGCTTTTGTTAACCGTCGTTAAACTTCCCTTTTTGCTTTAGAAATAGAGTAATACATTTTTTTTCTTATCATAAGATTTTAAAACTGTAATTTAAACATGTGATTCTAACCTATAAATGTGTCCTGCAAAGTTGTAATTTCTAATATCGTTTTAGAAGCTTCGGAAACATTGTTAAAGAGGATTTAATTAACATCTCTTATCATGTTTTAATAAATTTTCGGAATTGAGCCTGAAAGCAAGATCATATTCTCCGTCACATTTATTGTGCGCTGTATTCTTTGATCTTTCCTATTCCATCTCGAGATAGAATATTATTATTATTATTATTATTATTATTATTATTATTATATTATAATTATTATATTATATATTATTATTATTATTATTATTATTATTATTATTATTATTATTATTATTATTATTATTACCTATGTATTTCCACTTATTACGATTATTTTCTAAATAAATTGTGGTGGAAGTAGCAATTTTCATTTTATGAGTGTAAAATGAAAATTGTTCTTATTAAGAGTTTTGTCCGTTATTTCATTATTATTATTATTATTATTATTATTATTATTATTATTATTATTATTATTATTATTATTATTATTATTATTATTATTATTATTATTATTATTATTATTATTATTATTATTATTATTATTATTATTATTATTATTAAAACGGCATCAGTGATTATAATTATAATTAATATTATATTTATAATTATTAATTTATTATTATTATATTATTATTTTATATTATTATTATTATTATTAATTATTAATTATTATTATTATTAATTATTTAAAATTATTTTTATATATTATTATTATTATATTATTATTAATTATTATTCTTATTAGAATTTATTCAATTTTATATTATTATCATTATTTAATATCAATAAATTCTATATTTTCACTCCATTTCACCACTAAAACAATTTTATAGTCTATAACTCAACGTTTACTGAAAAGAATAACGATACGGATTGAAGTCCCTTTTTATATTTTATATATTTTTCGACGAAAAATAATGAAGGCTTCGGAAAGTTACAATTAGTTGTTATTATAATTACCCTTGTTAAATTTATCAATAAAATAAATAACGCAAATTATTTTAGCTCCCAAATTATTGAGATAATAATGCCTTTATGGCAGCTGTTGAATAAGCATCATTAAGTTTAATATTATTATATTATATAATATATATTTATAATATATTATTATATATAATATATATAATATTACTTATATAATATTATATTATATATATATATTAATATAATTTAATATATACATATTTATAATATATATATTTTTAATATATATATATATATATTATATTATATTATAATATAAATATATATAAATTTATAAATATTATATATATAATATATATATATTAATTATATTATTTATTAAATATAAATATATATATTTATATATAATATATATAATATATTATATATATATATATATATATGGAGAGAAGGATGTTTTAATATAATAAATAATTATATATATATATTATATAATATATATAATATATTATTAATATATATTATTATATATTATATATAATAATAATATATATTTATATATATTTATACATATATAATTATATATATATTATAATTATATATATATATAATAATATTATATAATATATTATATATTATTAGGTATTATTTATATATATATATATAAAATATATAAGATAAATATTATATATTATTATATATATATTTATATATAATATATTATATAAAAATTGTTGTGATTAATTTTATATTTGAGACCAGCATATATATATTATAGCTTATATATATTATTAGTTAGTATATGTATATATTTTTATTAATATCTACTAAAATCACTACACTGTAATATAATCCTAAGACAGGTGGGATGAAGTAACTGCATCTCAGAAACAGTAAGTAGTAGATTAGAATTATAAGTCAAAAAGAGCCCCATACCGCACCGACTTTTATAGCTTTATAGTGAGAAACTCGAATTCGCAGTATAGAAATCCTCCTAACAAGTTCACTGAATCTCGACAGTCGATGCAACAGCCCTCATTATATTAAGCATTTCGTCAATGTGGAGTTCTCCTTTCCCCAGCTGGGCCACAAACATACCTCCAAACATCCTTCATTCACTCACTATTTGATGCACTTTTCTTCTCGCCTCGGCTAAACTCACATTCTCTCCTCCAGGCATTCTTTACTGATCTCATGCACTCTTTCTTCAGTCTTCAGCCAGTCGACCAGCACACTCAACCACTATACATCCGTCTAACCACCGACTAATCAATGTTATCCTTTTGCGCTGACGCAAACCCATCTCAACTAGACTTTAATATTATTCTCTCATATACGCCTTTCTTCACATCCAACACAACTCTCTAATATGTTCATTCCTCCTTTTATCAATTCTTGCTCACACCTAACGACACCCCTAAGATTGTCAACATTTGAACACATTGTATTTGGATCTATACGTCTTATTTCCAGACCATTGTCTTCATTAGCATTACACAGGTAACCATATAACCTCATTGTAAGACCCTAGCCACTCAGACTTACAATCCACCAACGATTTAATTGCACCAGCACTTTCCTGCCATTCACAACTTTCCTCTACACTGCATTCATCCATTCCCTTTTCATCTAACATATATCACTAAATATTTAAACTCGGGGGGGTCAGACAACTTGTTCTGCTGCTCACTCATGCCAACATAACTTCATAACCGAGATGTCCTCACTCACAACCATAAACCTTACTCTTATCTACGTTTGCATTCAAACACTTCCTTTTACACACCCTGGTCAATCTCTCTACCATTCTCTCCAATGTCTCTTGAGATTCGTCACCAAAGACCTAATCATACGCATATAATAGTTAGATCACCCTTCACTCTCTTCCTTTCTCCATCATTTAACACCCTCCCTGCCACCCCCACCTCTATTCTTTCATAACCCCATCAATTACAATGAATAACCAAGGAGACATACAACCCTGTCTCACTCATTCATCATATGCTGTTGCAAATCCTAAAACCTAAATACAATTTAATTCTTCGTCTCTCTCATTTTCTCAATGATTTGCTTCAAGTGTAAAGATTTGATACACGTCTCACCACGTATCTAAATGCACCTTGCTTCTCACAAATCAGTTCGCTTCAGTCACTGCGATGGCACTTTTCGACAAAATATAAAAATATAATACTAACATATAATTCTTCCTACAAGCACTCCATAAAAGCTAATTCTCCTATAAATTTTCAGCAGTTACCCTTATCCCCCTTACCCTTAAATATTAGGGTACTATTACTGGGCTCCTCCTCGCAAATCCCATAAGAATAATAGCCACTCCATAACCCTTTGGTTACATAACTTAAGAAATCGCAATCAATCAATCATCTCGCTCCTTTCTTACATTTCACCAGATTTCATCTATACCTGCAGATTTACCTTCTTCAACTTTCTCACTCTACCAATTACCTCCTCCTACTATGACCTCATCCCCAAATACCTATTCCTTCTTGTATCCTATATCCATTATTATATATTAATTAATATGTTATACTATATATATAGGTATTATATGTATATATATATATAATATATATATTATATATAATATATAGTATTATATATATATAGTTATATATATATATATATCTTTCTGTCTTTCTTTCTTCACCTTCTCTCTTTGCCCCAAGATTGGGGGTAAGGTGCGTACAGCATCGAAAAGAAAAGCAGTAGGAGAACATGACAAACGTCGAAAAGAAAGCGCAGCCTACGCCCCTCTGTACCATTATTGCTAGAGCTCGTCACAACAGAAAGATCCACCCTAGAGCATCATGGGACCTATGCGACGGACCCTCACTATGGTAAATAGTCAATGAAGGGTTCATCCCCTGGCCCAGGTGGGCGCACAACCATGCCCCCATACAAACCCCGCCACTTCTCTCCTATTATGCACCTTTCCCCTCGCCTCTGCCAAACTCCATTTCTCTCTTCAGACATTCGTTTACTGACTCATCCACTTTCTCTTCGGTCTCCCAGCGGGTCGGTTTAACACACTCTCCACTATACATTCCGCTTAACCAACCCGACTATCACTCATCCTTTCCACATGACCAAATCCTTCAAAATACTTTCTTTTATTCTCTCATTTACCCTTTCTTCACACACACACAACTCTCTAATTACGTTCATTCCTCTCTTTATCAATTCTCTCACACCTAACACACCCCTAAGATTGTCATCTGAACACATTGAACTTTAGATCTATACTCTTATTACAGACCATAGTCTCAGTACAATAACAATAACACAGGTAACACATACCGCTCATGTAAGACCCTAGCAGCACTCAAGACTTAGTCCTTTGGCACTTCACAACGATTTAATTGCATGCCAGCTCACCTTCCTTTGTGCCATTTGTCACAACTTTCTAACTATCACTCTGCAATCGTCCGTTCCCTTCTCATCCAACATATACCCAATATTTAAACTCAGACACTTGTCTCAAGCTGTCACCATCTAACATAACTTCACACTAAAGGAAGTTGTCCTCACTCACCACCATTAACCTTACTACTTCTCACGTTTACCTTCTTTCAAGCGCCCTCCTTTTACACACCCTGCCAAATCTCTCTACCAATTCCTTCTCTCAAACTCCTCTCAGATTCGCCAGCACAGAACCAAATCATCCGCATATAATAGGTAGGGCACCCTCCCACTCATCTCCATTCTCCAGCCATTTTTTTTTTTTTTTTTTTTTTTTTTTTTTTTTTTTTTTTTTTTTTTTTTTTTTTTTTTTTTTTTTTTTGTTTTTTCTAAAACCATTTCTGCCATCCCCACCTCGAATTCTTTTAAACCCCATCCCATATACAAATTGAATACCAAGGAGACATAACACACCCTGGTCTTACTCCGCTACATTAATCGCTAAACCAGATCACCATTGAACACCGATTTATTCTTACACCCGCTTCACTATCCGTCATACATACTTTTGTTCCATTAGAAGCCTACCACCAACAGGCCTATATATCACTAAAACACCCCTGCCATAGAACGCTTCCCTTTAACTCCCTATTATTACCCTATTATTATATATATATATATGATATATTATATATTATTATATATATATATATTATAATATATTATATATATATATATATATATATATATAATATATATATTATCTATATATAGATATATATATATATATATATAAATATATATACAATTATATATGCAACCCCCGCAGGGGGGTATTGATTCTTATTATGGTGTTGTGCTCTGATTGTGGGAAAGACTTGTTTACAATCTGAAGCATGGCACTGTAATAGGAACCAATGCTAGGGGGACTTTCTGCATCCCTCCGGCCCCAGCAGTAATATGTCAGGGTTCACACTTTCTGGATTAGCATTTGCACATATGTAATCTTTCAACCTTCACTCTTTCCCCTCATTTTTCACAATTTTTCCGTCTTTTCAATCCAACTTCTTTATCACATCAGTTTTCTCTTCTTTTTTTTTTTTTTTTTTTTTTTTTTTTTTTTTTTTTAACATTCAATTTCCAACCCATAAGTCCATTTATCTTTGTATAAGGTTCCTCTCCTTTTCCCATCCAGCCCCTGGGCATATCCGGTGCCTGTTCTCGGCATGGGTTTTCAGTTCACACCACACTTCCTCCCGTGGATGAGGGTACCGTTGAAAACCGGTCATTTACGCTCCCCTCTGACCGGGCCGCCAATTGTAGGGACCCAAACCTTGGCTAACCACTGAGGAGGCTTTTCTGCACTTTGGTGTATAATTCTCGACTTTGCGCGAAGACTATAGGTTGCCGGTGTGGGTACAGCGGGTGGGACCCCACGTAAAGTTTTGGGAGGATCTTCCGAGCCACATCCACCGCCCACCCTACGGGGTAGGGTCGGGTAGTTGTGTGGGTCTCTGGGACTGTTGACCTGCTGTTGGAGAGAAGGATTACCCTTCCTTATGAAATGTACGCCTTTCCAGCCCATCCTGTTATTTGCTTTTATGTCTCATTTGCTTTATTGCTATTGTGCTCATTCATGGTGACGAAGCTTGTGGTTAAATCTTATATGGAAAAGTCCTTAAAAGAAAAAACGTTCTTAAATAAAGGTGAGCTGAACTATCTGCCAGCTTCCCAGCCTGGCCCTACCACGGTCTCTACTACTTCTAGACCTGGTACCCTATAATTTGCTTTCTTCTTCTACTACACCTGAGGGTCTTTCGCAAAATTTCATCGATTCGTCGACCAGCAAACCCCAAACACCTCAGGTGCCCCCACGGCCCGGCAATCCCGTAAAGGTGCCCCCGTAATAGTCGTGACTATTCGTTTACTCATACGCTGCCCCCCTCTCATGGAATGTCAGCAAGACATGTCTGTCCGATGTATTAACATAATTGCGATCCCACTACTTCCAAAACTCTTAGCTATTGTTTTTGAGCACAGAAAAGCATTCCTCTCAATAGGGCACTCGAAAAGCCCTAGGAGTTGAATGACTCCAGTCACATTGATGAGGAATGGGTCCTTTCTCTGTAAAAGCCTGGCTAACCGAATCAAATTTTTTTTTGTTTCATTCTGTTCGATCCTTAACGTCTCTGGAGAGTGTTCATTATTTCTACTCCTGATGACATAGGAAACACATCTAAAGGCACTATTTATTGTTATAAAACAGAAAGACGAAGACACGCTTGTCATTTTGGAAGAACTCCAACAGTAGCAGTAAAGATTTTCCGTTACAAACATTTATAGATTTCCCCCTCGCCGGGAACCTCCGACAAACCAAATCCCGTTTACTGCTGACCTTTAATACCGCCTTATCCCCTACAAAGGAAAAATAGGGTTGAGAGTTACAGTGTTCGCACGTTTATCCTCGACCCAGACCGTTGTTTCAAATGTCAACGGTTTGGTCATTCCCGAAAAATACTGTAGGGGACAGGAAGACATATGCATCTGTGGATGAATTATTTCACAAGCTCGCATGTGAAAATACACCCCTAACTGCAGAAATGCAAGGACCCGCACAGTGTTGCCTCTTTCAAATGTCCCGTCTTACCTGTTTGAAAGAGGAGGTTTTAGAGCTATGTCTATACATAAATTGAGGCAGGAGAGAATGCTACTACGCCAGCTCAATGAAAAATATTCTCAGGACAAATCAAAATCAATGCTTATGTGCACAATTACAGCTACTCCCGTCCTCCACGTGTTAATCGCCAACACAACCCTAATCCTAATACGAATACCTCTCTTAAATTCAGTTGAAACTCAGGCAAGTAGCTGCAACAGTCTACCTGTAACTGCCACACTACCGACTTGACATTCAGAGCAGGCAAAGGCAGCCTCCTTTGATTCAATCTCCCGTCCAAAGAGCCATCAACAAGCCTATGCTGAACATTAACTCTCAACAAGCTAGCAATGAAACTAAGCTAGCTCTTCCAATACAAAATTTGGAAAACACTCCCTGCCAAGACACACTGTCCCATACTCACCAAATTGGTTCACCAAACTTATGCAAGAGGACGGTCTCTTTGTCCCTTAATTCGCCTCCCACTATTACTAAAACCCCTGGTAAAGATGTTTTAAAACACACAGAAAAGAACAGTCGCCAAGTTAAAGATTATTCGTTAAATTATAGAGCAACCGAATTCTTAAACAATAACACAATAACCCCAGATGTAAAAATGCAACTCAGAAAGAGACCTCGCCATAAGTCTAACTTATCTGAGACAAGGCAAAGGCTTTAATAGTAACTGTACCCAAACAATCCCCAACTAATTGAAACAACTCACCAACGCATCATCTTACATAGTCTACAAGCAGCAGTTTTAGTTCGCTCTGATTCTTCCTATAACTCTTCTCATCCCGAGTTTCCTTTATCAGCCCTCTCTAAGGGATTTTATACCCTAGAAGATGAATTTGGATAACCAGCTCCAAATGGAGCTTCGATGCGATGACCCATTCTCTTTCTATATGCTTCCTGCCCTTCCGAGAAAGGTGAATGGGAAACTGTTCAACGTAAACGTCGCAAACGCTCTAAACGTTCTGGGTCTGATGGAGGCATGAAGATGGACCGAGAGGTCCCCATTCTCAATCAAACTACCAAATTTCCCAAAATCACCCGAATGATGAAGTACTGGAAAATTCTCCAGAATCAGACCTTGCCAAGTTTCATCCGAATTCCATATTGGAGAATCGAATGTCGTAACCCCAATACATTCTCAAAAAGACAATACCCTTTCGGGATACACCTTCCTTCCCCATTTCCATGGAAACCACTCTATGCCTCCCACATTTCTGAATCTGCTTGCCAAGCGGGTTCTGATACCGCTCTCACTAATAAATATGAACATTACGAATGCTCTTCTATCAACCAACAAAACCTACATAACAGGTTGGATTTGGTTGAATTCAACTTATCTCGCATTCATGGTGAAGCTCTTTCACCAAATACATCTGAAAACTCCCCCCTAAAAGATTCATACACCTAAAAATTCTGGTGTATGACTACCCTCTCCCCACAGGTTGTCTCTTCTCGCCGAGACCCACGTCCTCAATCTTCGCGCTTCTAATCTGAACCCACACTCTAACATTGACCCCAGCACATAGAGACAATTGTCTCTAATTGAAAACCACCATCATAATATTCATAACACACGATTACTTTCCTTCAATGGAATTGTCGTGGCTACTATTTATTACTCTAATTTCGAAGAACTTGTTCAACTAATAAACATATGTACACGAAAGTGTATATGTTTGCAGGAACTTCGACTATGTCATTGTGACTTCTTTCAACCATCTGAATATAAATCGCCGTTAACTTCTATAGAAAGAGGTGACAATGATAGGGGAGGGTCA